>JAODAL010001662.1:0-157500 GCA_025379985.1 Phyllomedusa bahiana
GCAATTAAATTTCTGTGCTTTTTGCAAAAACAGCACCCAAAAAAATGCACTGTGTGAGCACCCTTAGTCTAGATTCACACTGTTTGACCACCCCTAAAACAACCTAAATGTTGCCAAAGGGCACTATTGGAGCGACTTTTTGACATTCTTTTTTTTTTTAAAAAAAATTTAAACTGCTTTGCTTTTGGCTGTCATTGTTTTTCCCCTGGGTTAGAAATTTTTTTTTAAACGTAAAAAATGCAGCACCCGGCGTTTCCCCCCCTTTAAAATGAAACGCAAAATTTGACAAAAAGCTAAAAAAAGGCATATGCCAATGCTTTCACACCGTACACTGAGTCAATAAAAAACAGGAATGCACCCATTCTCCTTCTGCAAAAGGGATCCATATCCATTAAAAAAACGCAGTGTGCACTGGCCCTTTAAAAAATGGCCCGGCCATTTAGTTTTTTGGGCCCAAATATACCCAAAAAAGAAAACAAATAACTGAATAATGCTTTTCTTTACCATGGCATTATTTAAAAACCATATGAGTATGGTGAGGGACCCCCTACTGGGGCATCTGCAGGGCACCCGTTTACCCCTTTGGCTTGACTGTACTTTAAAATGGAAGCCAAAAAACTTTATTTACCGTGTCTTCAGTTGGGTTTCACATTCTTTTTGGTTGCATTTCTTAAATGCCTATATCTTAGTTCACACTATATTTAACCAAACATCAAAACGTGTACATTATAACATGTACGCTAAACGTATATCAAACATGCACTGTTTTGAGCAGACTTTTCACTGCGGCACGTATAGTAGACCGGGATTTACATCTTTCTTTGGAGTCGCCAAAAGCACGTACCCCCCAGCCCGCATTGACATTCATTCTTGCGGCGGTTTTCACTGGAAAATTGACTTTGTCACTTATCTCCCCACGCTACAATTGGGTCGTATTGTACGAGATAAAAGGGGGCAATCCTATTCTCTTGATAAATGGGATTCCCAAATTTTTGGCCCAAATATTAGAGGCAAATACGCAGAAAATGCGCCCGAAAATTTCGCCCCGTGAAATACCCTTAAAGAAAAAAAAAAAAAAAACAAAAAGTTTTACGTGTAAAAAAAACCCCATATATTTTAAACGCTCAAATTACTCCCCTTTTGCCATTTTACAAATAAAAAAATAAATTAAAAAGTGACAATTGATTTTGCCGCGTCTGTAAAAATCTGATCTATTATAACATCATTTATCCCTTTTTCTCTGTCACCTAGAAGAAAAAAAAGCCCCGTCAAATTTTTTTTGGTTTAGTTTTTTTGGGTCATTTTACGTCCCTTAAAAAATGGATTAAAAGTGATCAAAAAAAGTTTCATGTATTCCAAACTGAAATCAAAAAAAAGGTGCTCCTTCGGGCCCGAAAAAAAAATCTCTTTTAAACCCCAAGTCTGTGGGTGGAGCTATAAAAAAAGGTTGGAAAATGGGGCCGCAAGGGGAAAAATGTAAAAAAAAAGGGGAAAAATTTTGGGAAATTTTTTTTAAAACTTTTAACCAAAACATAAAAAAACCCCTACAGGTTTGGTATTGCCGGATTCAAAATTAAACCCTGTAGAATACAGAAAAACCCCTACTTTTTACCGGGGGAATTAACCCCGCTTTAAAAAAAAAACCCTTCCTAAACATGGGGGCCAATTTCCCTTTTTTTTTTTCACATTTTGCCCCCCTTTAGAATTTTTTTTTTGTTTCCCCAAAATATTTTTCTATGTTCCGGTGAAAGGGGACACCATTGAAATAAAATTTTTTTACCCCCAAAAGGGTAAAAGCCATCATTGGTCTATGTAGGGGGAAAATAAAAAAAATGTATGGCTTTTTGCCCAAGGCTAGGGGGGAAAAAAAATTAAATGACAAAAAAAAAAAAAAACCCCTCGGCATTAAGGGATTACAAAACAAACACCTGAATTTAAAAAAAGGACTTTTTTTTACACTTTTTAGTTATGAAACACAAGGTAGGAACATAGTCCAAGTTTTTTTTTCCTTTTTTAAACTTACTTTTACATTCAAATTATTGTTATTGCATGGTGGGTGATGCGGGGATTAAATTGGGAAATTAAATCTTTTGCGGGCTTTTAGGCTATGCTAAAAACCGTGTAATTTGCGGACTTTACAGTACGCGATGAAATTTTACGCCAGGTGTTTGGGATTTCGCGCTGTTGGGCCCCGTACTCCCGGGGACAGGGGGGGCCGGCAGCCCCCCGGGGCCCCCAAAGGGACTGTCAAAACTCGAAAGCGCGTATTTGCCGCAAGTAATTAAACTTTTTCCCCTTTTCTCCCCGCCTACAATACGATCGTATTTTCCAGCGGGAAGGAGGCGTATCCATTTGTTCTCTATGACAATTTGGGGTTTTCCCCCGAAATTTTTTTGGGGCTTTGCATAAAGTCATCAGAGGCAAAATAACGAGTGAATTTGCAGGTGTGAACATACCCAAAGGGGTGCATTACACGGTGTTTTTTTTTGGTGCTTTTTTTTTTTTGGTTTTTTTGTGCAGCAATGTTAAAACTTTAAATTTTGTGTCCCTTTCTACACAAAAAAAACGAATGAAAAAAACGCACCCTGTGAAAAAAACCCTTAGATTTTTAAAACCAAAATTGTCAGTCTGGGTTTTGAGGATTTTAGAAAAAAAAAAAAAAGTCACTTTTTAAACCATCCCGTTGAAGCCTCGCCGCCGCTCCTGGTTCACCCACTGGTGATGTCACAAGAGTGGAGGGGACAATTTTTTTTCCCCTCTACTTTCATTCATCCCCAGGGGTGCCAATAGGGCAGTACTCCTGTCAGGGGCCCTAATCAAAAAGGGGGGCCGTTTAAAAAATTAAAAAATAGGGAAATATTAAAGGGTGGGGGCCCCCCAAATTTTATTTGGCTGTAAGGGGGGCCCCGAAAACCCTTATAGGTGGGCTTTTATGGCAGCCCTGTGCATCCCCAACAGGCTTTACATTTGGAATACGGGCGAGCTTAAGGTCAAATAAAAAAATACATGTGTTTTTAACGTCGCACATGTTTTTAGTGGGTTGGAAAAATACAGCATTTGAACCCAAACTCAAAGTCTTGCAAGGTCAAAAGCCCCCTGGACCCTCTTATAATAAATTTAGATGAGAAGCATCTCTGGACGGGAGTGGGATTGCTTCTGGGTAAGGGGTGACTTGGGCCCAGGATTGTATCTGTACATATGACGTATGAGTTGTGTCCTGTGTGTAGGGTTCAGAAGAGCAATGTCTGACACCAGGCGTGGGGCGCTGTACAGGAGGATTCAACGGAGCTGAGGTTTAATGAGAGAAACATCTAGTGGGCACAATGGTGAACTAAAAATTTCCCAATGTGTGAATGCGGCACCGTACCCCGGGGTAATGTCTATGACCAAAATTTTTGGGCCCCAATAAAATTTTTAACAATGTTCCAGTGCAATTACATGGATTTCAATGTAAAATACATATCTGCGTTCAGATATGTATTTTACATAGGTTTTTGCATTGCTTTAAACTGATGGGTTCAAAGAGGCATGTCAATATTCATGGTTTAATGATTGAAAGGCAAAATGCAACTTTTAGAAAATTTTTTGCAATCCAGAAAAGTTATTCAAATATAAACCACACTGCCAAACGTGTCCCAGGCGCCATCTGCACGTACCCTTTGGGCCCATGCCCCCCACGGCAGGGTTTTCGTCCGGTTTTTCAGCCGGGCCCCCTAAAAAAACCGGCCGAAAATTTTCCCAAAATTGTGCTTATTGGGAAAACCCGTGCAGCATCCCACGCAGGGTTTTCGCCCGGGCGGTCCGGCGGGCAAAACATAGTTAAAGCACCATCTTCCGCCCGTTGGGGGGAAAGATGTCTTCTCAAGGGAGGGTGGAGGGCTTTCCCCCGCTCATCGTGGGGAAAAAGCAGTCCCCCCCCCGTGGCCGGGGGAGGCCCAAAAAAAGGGGACAAATACCGGGGCCCTTGGGGATGCGCCCCTTGGGCAGTTCACACGGTTATTTTGGAGAGCCCTTGGCGGTTTAGCTGCTTTACTCCCTTAATACGCGGGGGGAAAAAGGCGCTCCATTTTAAGTAACCCATAGCTTCAATAAATATGGATTAAGCCTCGTCCCCCCCGCGTACAATATCGTTTTTACCACGGGGAGAAAAAGGGCATGTCACTTATTCACGGAGTAATGCATGTCTATGGGGCCGGAGGGCTGCTGGCTCCCCACCTCTCGGGAGTACGCGCGTATAAATGCAAGCTCCCAAAACTCACGGTGTATTGCGGTGCATGCTGTACGTGCCGCAATACATCGTGTGAACATACCCTAAGGAGTTGATAATATTACCACAGAGATCAATGGAACACATAAAGCTGCATTCTTGGATGCATTTTTGGTGAAATAAAACCCAAAGATAAGTCATAGAAACCCAAAGCAAAAACTGGGGGTATGTTCACACGTCTTAATTGCGGGGCGTACAGTACAGCCGGCAATTACGAGTCGCGCTGATTGGCGCGTACCCTACGCCCCGGCGGGGGGGCCGGCAGCCTCCAGCCCCATAGACATGCTTTTACCCCAAAATAATATATGTCAATATCCCCCGCGCGTACAATAAAAATTGATTGTACGCCCGGGGAAGGGGGAGCGTAACCCAATAGTTCTCTATGAAAATTGTGGATTACCGTAATGATTGGGGCGCATTTTGCTCGTATTCGAGCACAGTAAGGCGAGAGATACGTGGCAAAATGCGCCCCAAAATAAACAGTGTGAACATAGCCTAAGGGTGTAAAGCAGGAGAGCTCGACATGTAGCAAATTATCCACAGATTGAGGGTCAAAAAGGTGTCCTTTGGCTGGGATACACCTGTATTATGCAAAAAAAAAAAAATGAATACATATTTATAATGGGATCCTATGGACGACAGATGCCACAACTGAGCATCTATCAAGGATCATTTTACCAAAACCTTCCGGATTTAAAAGTAATGGACCCAAAAAAGGTGTGATCGGAGCCTGAACTGAAAATTGGGGGACAAAACTTTGTTTTCAGCAAAAGCAGATTTTGGTTGTATGCTTTATATTTTATGTCTTTTAAAGGGGTTGTCTCACTACAAGGATTGCTGTTTTTTATGTTAAAGTTTTTGCAAAAAAAGTCACTTTGCAATTTTT
Organism: Phyllomedusa bahiana; assembly: GCA_025379985.1. Taxonomy (NCBI): domain Eukaryota; kingdom Metazoa; phylum Chordata; class Amphibia; order Anura; family Hylidae; genus Phyllomedusa; species Phyllomedusa bahiana. The sequence goes on from JAODAL010001662.1 coordinate 5,154, forward strand.
CCATTAACAGTGTCCCTACCTATTCCTGTATATCCCCTCTTGTAGGGGCTGCATCGCTCCCAGGCGCTATGCTACAGCCTTTTCAATCCTGCTGATGGCTGCCACACTGGTTGTTATAGTTTCAGCCCCCTTTGATCTCTCCTATAGGCTCCAAACCTGGTTTTATAGCAACAGCCCTTTTTTCTCAGCAGCTCCCACTTATGCCCGTAAAGCCAAAACCCCCCCCTGAAAAAAAAAACTAAACGAAAAAACAGGGCTGGGTAAAATCGATGTAGGGGAAACCCCTTTAATGACCTTTGTGCTGAAATTAAACGACTTTTGTATTTGGGGATTTTTTCCGGGTTCCTATTTTTGTCAGTTTCAGCTAAAAACTTTATTTTTTGGGTTTGCATACCTACGGTTTGGAGCAGCCCCAGAGCCCAAAATTATATCCCATCCAAATTCTTTGGGATGAAAAAAAGTTACTCTATCCCCAGCAAACCATGAATGCGGTGGATTCCCTGAGACGTTTACAGAACCAGGCGCTCGCTACCCATCGTTTGATCCATCTACATAGTTTTACCATCCTGACAAGCCAAAAGGTGAGGTTTTTTCTTTCCCCCTCCATTACTGCTTTTTAAACCACAGTGTTACCGAAGGGGCTCCTTCTCTCTTTTCTCTTTTACAGCGCGCTACATATTGGTTGTATTCACACGGTGCAGTTTTGTTGTGATTGAAAACTGAGGGCCTTCTGTATGAAGACTGTCTAGCCCTAAGACTGTCCTGGTTGCCCACAACCCCATAGCACCTAAAAACCCACACCACAACCAAGTCTAAGCAAAACCCAACTACAGTCCATAGCAAACAACTATAGTCCAAGCAACCGAGGGCTATAAAAACAACCCCCGAAAAACCCATTTTTATTTTTTATACGCCTGAAAAAATGAAAGCAGCACTCTGATCGTTGCTATAGGCAACAAAGATTGTATTACGCTAATGTCTTTTAACATGACCCCCTGGGGGTGTTCTTTTTAGCAGTTTTGGTGATCAGTCTTGGCTGTTCTTTTTTTTTCACATAAAACACATTATTATTCATCTGTACAAACAGCAAAGTTTATTGCCACAAAGCAAAACCGCAGCAAATCGCTGTAAAAAATGTGGGTCTGTGGTTTTGATGCAGCCGCACTGTGTGAACACCGCGTTTTACCCATTTTTTTGCTTTTTTTCCCCCCCCCAAGTGGTTCCTGGGGTTTTAGTGTATAAAAAAAGACAACTTTATATATCACACAAAAAAAAAACAAATCCACATGTAATTGGTGGGGATTTTGCAGTCCCCATTGACTTTCCATAGAACATGTGTTTATGCACCAGGAGGTGATATTAATATTACCACAGAGATCAATGGGACACATAAAGGTGCATAAAATCCATAGCAACCAAGCAAGAACTCATAGCAACCAGAGCCCTTAGCAACCAGAGCCCCTAGCCAGCAATCAAAGCCCAAAGCAACCAATCAGAGCACAGCTTTCATTTCTTTAACTGCTCTGAAAAAATTAATGCAGCGCTCTGATTGGTTGCCATGACCTCTGTTGGCTGTGAGGTCTGGTTGCTATGGGCAACAAGGACAGCAACCAATCAGAGCGCAGATTTCATTTTTCCAGAGCAGTAAAATAAATTCGAGCAGCGCTCTGGAGCTCAGAGCGCTCATGTACATTTCTTCTTACACACATATCCCTGCTTATTGTCCCCAGATAAGAGGAAAGTTACAACCAATGATTGTACTGGGTAACAAGCCTGGAACCGTTGCCACTTTATGGCCCATTGACCCACATAGTGTTTCATTTTAGGCTCTGAAATCTTTAGGCTCTGTCTACACTGCACAGAAAAGCACAGTTTTTGCAGAGTTTTTCGTTTTCTAAAAACGCTGAAAAAAAAAACAACTGAAAACATCTCCCATAGACTCTATTGTAAAAACCTCCTGCTGTCTACACGGAGCTTCTTTTTTCTGTTTTTATTTTTCATTGGTCGTCTTTTCAACATGTTTTTAAAAAACGCCAGAACCGGGCTGAAAATTTACTACAGGAGTCTATGCAAAGTGCCAGACGATTTTTGGCGCATTTTCGCAGAGGTTTTGGCCGCAATTTTTCAATGAAACCCAAGTCCCCCCTATAGTGGTGAACAAAGTTAAAACCTTAAATTTTTATTTATTAATTTTTTTTTTTATTTTCCCTTTTTTTAATTTTTTAAAAAAACCCTTTTTAAAATTTTTTTTTTTAAAATAAATTCCTTTTTAAAAAATTTTTTTATTTTTTGGGGGAAAAATTTTTTTTAAAAAAAATTTTGGCACAAAAGCAAAACCTTTTAAGGCCAAAATCTGAAAAAAAAAAAAAAAAAACTATTTCAGCACCAAAAACCTTTAAAAAAAATTTTTAAAAACCAAAAACATGAAATAAAGTATTTTTAGGGGACAAAAGGGGGATAAGTTTAATACGCCAAAATCCTTTAAAAAAAAAAAAAAGATTTGGGTGCCCCAAAAACCCCTAAAAAAACTTTAAATTTTTTGGGAGGAAAAGCGAGATCCTTTTTAAAGGGCCGGTTCACACGGCAATTCCCGACGGATTTGGACCGTAGAGCTCACAAATCCGCCTGAATAAGGGGGCAGGGGGGGCCCCCGGGGGGCCCCCCCCCCTAAAATCATTTTTTGGGCCCCGGGGTTTTTACATTTTTTTTCCCCCCGCGGCGGGTTCGCCGAGGGGGGAGCAAATAACCACTGTCCTAAAGGGGGCCAGTGGATTACCGTAAGACAGGCGGAAATTTGGCGCCTCTGAACGCAAACCCTGCCCAAAAAAAGCCTGTGAAAGGGCCTTATAGCGCCAAAATGCGTCAAAAAGTACTTTTAGTGCCAAAATATGTAAAACTACTTAGTTTTAGCACCAAAAGTGAGAACTTGTAGTGCCAAAATCCGTAAAACGACTACAAGATTACATATAGATGCAATAATGTGCTGTACATCCCCTTTTGCAGGGGGGAGTTATATCAAATGGCTTAATTTATGCATATATTAATAAACAACCTTGAAGCCAAGCAAAAAAGGCACATAAAAACCGTGGCAAAAGACGCAAATCGCAGCAAAAAACAGCTGTTTTTTCCGCTGCTTTAGAAAGGCTGTGGACAGAAAACTCAGTTTTACGAACGTTTCGAGTATTTGGTTTTCTGGTTGTTTTTTTGTCCACTGCAGGGTAGACATAGACTTAGGGGCCGTGCATATGGAAAAAAACCCTTCACATATACATATTCATCTTGCGTCCGAAAACCAGTCGGAAGAATTAATTTTTTTCAGGCGTTCTGAAAAACCGCCGGGCGGAAAACCCGGGCAATGGGGACAAGCCCACTCCCACAAACAACTCGTAACAAACATGGCAAAGACCATCAGACTGGCATGAACCAAAGTCCATCACTGCCATTACAGGTTGCCTCATCTTGACCAGTCACATCTGCCTTTTGCTCCTACTTCCTACCTGAGCAGTGTAAGACTGTCATTCAAATAAAGACTTACAGCCATTAGTTCAACCATCACCGAGCAACGTCCAGCCACAAGACCCAGTTCTTGGCATTCGGCCCTTGGCTTTAGGTTTATAAGTTGGACTTGGTGTCCTATCATCTTGTCCGACCCTCTTGCATAAGATACAGTATCACCCTTTTAGTATCTTACCTAGTGATGGTCTTCTCATGCAACTCCTGGAGGGACTCGTCTTTTGCAGTAGGTCGCTGCACAATGGACACCAGCTCATCCATATATTTAGGGTTCATGTATTGCCCACAACATTGTGACCTCCTCGCTCCAGGATTTGGGATACTATGAGCTCATTAGGCTACAAACAGTTACTAGTGAAGCGAACGAGATTGTACATTAGTGATCTCGCTGGCTTGTCAGAATCAGGCGTGGACCCTCCTCACTCAGGTTGTTAAGATAAGGTGAACTTCCTTGACCATATTGGCACGTTCTGACCCAACTGTTGAGGTGAAGACACGCTCAAGTTTTTAGGGCCCAAATATTGGTTCCTTTATGGCTTTTTATTATCAACAAAACAATATGGAGGTTAACTGGACTTTCTAGCCTGGGAGCAGCAACCCTGCTATATCCTGAGTCAAAGAGCACATTGCAGCTTCAGGTGCACCTACTAATGAAGCCATTGCATAGAAACCAAGTTGTAGTCTCAGTCAACGAAAGGAGCCCCTCCCCATAAAGAAACATTCAGGTGGAATAAATCCGCCCCCTCCAAAGTCATTACCCTGCCTCAACCACCTGTGGGGAGGAGCATCCATAGACAGGGGTCCTGACCTAAACGCTAAACGTATCCACAGGATTAAATGACCCAAAGCGTTTGCTTTTAGCCTCCATTTGGCAGGTATACCACAAAAATAAAATTTTAAAAAGGCAGAATAACGCTTTTCTTTATGGTATTATTTAAAAACCGTATGAGTATGGGTGATGGGTGCCCCTACTCGGCATCTGTCAGAGGCATCCGTTTAACCCATATGCCGTGACTTGTACATTAAACGGAAACCAGAAACGTTGTGTGCAACGAGTCTTTGGATTCACACATTGCATTTTGGTTGCATTTCTTTAGGGGGCTTTCACACGGTGCCTTTTTGGTGCAGGAATGCGGTATAAAATGCACCAAAAAGGCACCGTGTGAAAGCCCCCTAAATACCTATACCTTAGTGCACACTATGTTTAACCATACGTCAAAACGTGTACATTAAAACGTATACGCTACATGCACTGTTTTGAGCAGACGTTTGACATTGTGTTTTTATTTATTTTTTCTATCTAGCTTTTCTATTGGCCGGCGCCCGTTTTTCTTTGTAATTTGATTGGGTAGGTTTATTTATATTTTTATGACGGATAAGAACGTATAAGTTTACAACATGGGCACATATACTGGGATACGTTCTCAAGCACCCTAGTGGGACTCAATGTTAAAGTAAAAAAATATATATATTTATAGTGTAAAAAAAAAAAAAGCCATATATATATATATATATATATATATATATATATACATACACACACACATTCAAATACCCCCTTTTGCCATTTTACAAATACAAAATAATAAAGTTACACATATTTGGTATCACCGCATAGGTAATAGTCCAATGTATCCAAACCTAACATCATTTATCCCGTACGCTGAACACTGTAGAAGAAAAAAAAATTCCAAACGTCAAAATTGCTGGGTTTTTTTTTGGTCATTTTGCGGCTCTTAAAAAATGGAATATAAGTGATCAAAAAAGTTAAATGTATTCCAAACTGATATCAGTAAAAAGTGCACTTCAGCCCGCAAAAAATGCTCCATCACTCAAGTCCATTGGTAGAAGTACAAAAAAGTTATTGGTCAAAGATAATGGCGCCGCAGCGAAAATGTGAAAAATAGAAAATGTTTGGATTTTTTTACGGTACCAAAACATAAGAAAACCGGATCCATATCAACCTGTAAAACATAGAGAACACAACATTTATACCGGAGATTGAACCCTGTAAAAACAAAACTCCTGCAAACATGCTGCAAGTATCACATTTAGCTCCACTTAGAATTTTTTTTTTTTGTGGTTTCCCAGTATATTCTATGATCCGGTGAATGATACCATTAGAAAGAACATATTGTCCTGCAAAATAAAAGCCCTTATATGTTTACGTGGGTGAAAAATAAAAAAAAGTTAGGGAATGTAGGGAGGGAAAAATGAACGTGACAAAAAAAAAAAAAAAAGAGGCCTCGGCGTTAAGGGATTAATTACAAAACGAATGCCTGAATTAAAACAAAGGCATTGCTGCTCTAAGATGTTTATTCCAATATTGTCAGTCTGTTGAGGATGATATAAAAAAAAAAAAGTCACTTTTTAAACCATCCAGTTGAAGCCTCGCCCCGCTCCTGGTTGATGTCATGAGACGCTGCAGCCTATCGCGGCCAGTGATTGGTTGCAGGGTGACAGGAGGATGACCATCATCACCCGGGATCACCAGGACGTCTGCCACTGCCGGAATGAGCCGGTTTAAAAAATAATTTTTTCCCCCTCTATTTTCATTCATCCCCAATGGACTTTACATTTGGAATACAGGCGAGCTTTGGGTCGAATAAAAAAAATACATACATATGTTTTTAGTGGGTGGGAAAACACAACGTGTGAACCAAGCCCCAAAATCTTGCTAAGTCAAAAGCCCCCTGGACCCTCTTGTAATATATTTAGATTGCATCTCTGGGGGGATTGCTTCCAGGTAAAGGGTGACTTAGGCCAGGACTATATATCTGTACATATGTCGTATGAGTTGTGTCCTGTGTGTATGATTCAGAAGAAGAGCAATGTCTGACACCAGGCGTGGGGCGCTGTACAGAAATATTCAACGGGGCTAAGGTTTAATTAGAGCAACATCTAGTGGGCACAATGGTGAACTAAAAACTGCGCAAAATGGGTGAATGTTGGCTCCGTCAACACAGGAGCAGATTTCTATGCACCGAAAAACAGACCCCAATCCATATTTAACAATGTTCCAGTGCGATTACATGTAAAATATGTATCAGCGTTCAGATTATATTACATAGGTTTTTGCAATGTGTTAAACGGATGCGTTCAAAGAATTGATGTCAATCCTTCATCCATTTAGCGCATTAAAAAAACTATAGGGATATGTTTTTTCAGTCCAGAAAACCTATCCAAATATGTATCACACTGAAAATTTGAATCCAGCACAATCTGCATGTACCTTAAATGGTTGTCTCATAACATGATGATTCATCTTACCTCAGCCCTGTTTTCTGTGTTTTATTTTTAAATTCAGGGGTGTGTTTACTGGATACTACCGGCCTACAGTGACGAGCTGCTGAGGACTCCAGGTCTGTAGCTATAGTGACCAGCGCTGGCAGCCTATCAGGAGAGATCATACAGGTCTGTAGCTATAGCAACCAGCACTGGCAGCCTATCAGGAGAGATCAAACTGGTCTGTAGCTATAGCGACCTGAGAGGCTGATGCAGCCCATACAAGAGGGGATATCACGGAATAGGTAGGACACTTCTAATGGACATATATTACAAAGTGACTTGTTTTTGTAAGATCTTTAACATAAAAAGCAGCGATGCTTGTAGTGAGACAACCCCTTTAAGGATGTAAAGCAGGAGAACTCCTGACATTTAGGCTAAATGTATCCATAGGATTGACCGATGCCAAAAGTGTGTCCTTTGTCCTCCGTTTGGCCAGTATACACCTGTGTTCTGCAAAAGGAAAAAAAAAAGTATCGGATAGCATAGGGGCATTGAAAAAAATATATTATATATAATATATATATAAATATTATTAATATATATATAAATATAAAAATAAAAGTATGTTTTTAACAACGGGATCCTATGGACGACAGATGCTGCGACTTGGCATCTATCAGGGGCATCAGTTTACTGTGTACGTCCTGAAGTGTATGTGAAGTGGAAGCCAGAATTGTGGTGTGAACAGAGCCTGAACTAGAATTAGGATACAACAGTAGATTTTCAGCAAAAGCGGATTTTGGTTGTATTCACACGGTGCAGTTTTGTTGTGGTTAAAAACTGAGGGTCTTCTGTATGAAAACTGTCTGACAGTAAGACTGTCCTTGTTGCCCATAGCAACCAATCAGAGCTCAGCTTTCATTTCTTATACTGCTCTGAAAAAACTAAAGCTGAGCTCTGACTGGTTGCTATGGGCAACAAAGACAGTCTTACTGCTAGACAGTTTTAATGCATGAGCCCATGGGAGTGCTGTTACAGCAGTTTATTGATGCAGTCATTGGCTGTGCAGTTTTTTTCAGATGAAACACATTATTATTCAATTGTAGAAACAGCAAATCTTATTGCCACAAAGCAAACCAGCAACAAACCGCTGTAAAAATGTGGGTCTGTGGTGTGTTCCTGATGCAGCTATTAACTGCGACATAGCCGCACCGTCTGAACACACCCTAAGGAACCGTTCACACGGCGGTTTTGGCCGCGGGTATCGCCGCTGTTCCCGCGGCCAAGACCTCGTCGGAACTCGCCGCAAACTCGCGTCTCCCGACGCGGGTTTGCGGCGCAGGCGGTGGGCGTGGTCTCGGGGCGGTTTTCCCCCATGCAAATTAATAGCAGGGGGCAAACCGCGGCGCGAGCCGCGTCCCAGCCACCCACCACCCACGGTGACACCCGCCGCAGCACCGCGCGGCCGCCGCGCAGAGCACTCCGTCAGGAATTGACAGGAGAGTTCATCACACGCGCGGGTTCGGCCGCGGGTGTGAATATTAACGCGGTTTCCCATAGGAAACCATGTTAATAAACTAGGCGCGATTTGGCCGCGGTTATGGCCGCGGAAACCGCTTTGGAACCCGCGGCCAAATCAGTCGTGTGAACAGGGCAAAGAAGGTTAAAAAGTTTTAAATTAAGTGTAATTATCCAGCAAACAACTAAACATTAAAAAAAAAAGTCTGCGGAAAATGCTTGAATTTTTATCCAATTTTTTTTTTCCCCCCCAAGCGGTTTCAGTGCATAAAAAAGGCAACTTTAGGACATGTTCACATGGCTTAAAATGGGCCGTATTTCGGTCCGTAATTACGCCCGAAGTGCGCCAATTAAAGGGGCCGAAAACGCCCCATTCATTACGGTAATTCCAGTTCTCATAGAGAACTATGGATTACGTCTCCTCTCCCCGCCCGGCAAATCCGCCGGGCGGGGAGATAATTGACATGTCACTTTCTAGCGGCGTATACGCGCCGCTAGCAGTGATAGTCTATGGGCCGGCGAAGGGCCGGCGAAGTGCCGGCCCCCTGCTTACTCCCCCGCTCCCGCCCCGCCCCCACGGCGTAATTGCGGGGCGTAATTACGTCCCGCAATTAAGCCGTGTGAACATAGCCTTATATGTCACAAAAACAAAAGGAAAAAAAAAACACAAGTGTAATTAGTGGGGTTTTTTTTGGGTGGCCCCCATTGACTTTCCATGGTACATGTATTTATGCACCACAAGGTGACAATATTATTACCACAGTAAGGGCTTGTTCACACGACGTTTTTGGATCCGTTTTAAAACGGATCCGCAAAAACGGTCTAACATTTTTCTGTATTTAAAATTGCTTTTTTAAAGGGAAAAACGCCGTGTTTTCCGGGGTCGGGCCCCTTTTTGCGATCCCCCTTTTGGGGTCCTTTTAAGAATTGACATTTCAAATTTTTCTTGCGTTTTTTTCAAGAGAAATCCCCATAGGAAAAATGGGGTCGCTTTTGGCATCCCGAACGGGTCCAAAAGCCAGCATACATTTGGGTGCTTTTGGGTCTGCTTTCATGCAAAAAACTCCCTAAAACGCATTGTATTTAAAATTTAAAAATAAAATTTTTAAAATTTTTTTGGGGTTTTTTTTTTTTGTATCATTTCAAAGGGGGGGCAAAATTTTTTCTGAGCAATGTGAAATTTGGGAAAATGCCCTTTAAACTATATGGGTAAAAAAAGGAGGATTGTCAGTCCCACACCCCCAGCATTCACCGGGGTGCACATGGAAATGGGGTCTCTTTTTTTTAAAATTATTGGTTTATTTAAAAAAAAAAAAAAAAAAAAAAATATAGGGGAGGGGGTGGGGCGGGTTCTAAAATCATAGGTGATGTACAGTGATTGACACTAGAAAAAAAAAAGGTTTTTTTCTTGGTTATTGATGGTTTAAAATTTTTATTTAAATGCAGTTTGCAAATTTGTTTTTAAATAAAGCATTAAAAAAAAAGGGACCCAAAAAACACCCTAAAACCAGCAAAACGCATTCAATACGCACCCAAAAAAAGGGATCAACAGTTGCTTTTTTAGATCGCAGGTTAAAAACGGATCCGTAAAAGCATCCAAAAGGGAAAAAAACTCGTGGAAACAAGCCCTAAAACGGTCCTTGTTGCACAAAGCAATCATTCAGAGCCCATAGTAACCAGAGTTCAGCTTTAATTTCTTTTACTGCTCTGGAAAAGTTAAAGCAGCGCTCTGGTTGCCATGACCTCTGTTGGCTGTGAGCTCTGGTTGCTATGGGCAACAGACAGCAACCAATCAGAGCGCAGATTTCTTTTTTCCTGGGCAGTAAAAGAAATTAAAGCAGCGCTCTGATTGGTTGGGTTAGGGGTAACCTGGTTTGGTTGCTATGGGCAACAAAGAGTCTTCGTAAAGGCGTCCCATAGTGCATTAGAATTACACTGTGATCTAAATGTAATCTGTAACATTTCAAAAAGCTGCAATGCATAAAATGCATTAAAGAAACTGACAAGGTAAAAGTGTAAATATGCATGCCCCCCCCCCAAAAAAAAACCTGTTTACATGCGTTTTTCAGCATCCCTTTCACAATGTTTAAACACACTCAGAGTATTGCTCCAATCCAAGTCATCGCTGTCGCCTCTTCTTGCTCAGTGATTGGGGGGGTTCCATAGCAGATCAAACCCCACATTTGGGGGAGAAGGCAAAAGCAAAGCTTAGCGCAATAGTTTGTGTTTTGGCTACTACTAGTTGTAATGATAGTACACGTATCACCACACAGCTGGGCAGTCCTCTTAGGTTGCTTTCAAGGGGACTTTTTGTGCATTTTCATGCAGAAACAGCAAATTTAAAACTGACATTTCACACAAGAAAACGCATCCCAAAAAACCCATTCACCGTTCGATAAACCCCCCGTACACCTGTTCTCTTTCCCTAAGGTGCAGATATATTTTCACATTTCAAACCACGAGACAGTAGTTTTAGTAAAATAAATTTAATGTGTCAATTTTTTTTTTCCTCATAAACTAGCAAAACTCTTATTCAAAATTACAAATATTTTGCCTATAAAAATAAGTGAGGATGGGGAAAAAAAAAAACAAGTTTTGTTTGTTAAAAAAAACTACAAACAAAAAAAATAAAAAAAATTTAAAAAACAAAAATAGCATTTTAAGGTCAATGTATAAAAAATGTCTAAATCACTTTTAGCCCTCTGTAATATATTAATACATAGAAGCCAACCCGGTTTGGGAAAAGAGGGGCCACAAAAAAAGTTTAAACCTTCTTTTTGGGCTAGGGGTATTTCACACGGGTTTTAAAGGGCCTTTTTCATCCGTAATTACGCCCAAAGGCGCAAATTACGGGGTGAAAACGGCCCATTTTATTTCAAAAACACAGTTCTCAGAGAAATAAGGTTTTCGTCTCCTCTCCTGCCGGGGAATCGCCGAGGGGGAGATAATTTTACATTCACTTTCTAGCGGGTATACGCCCCTAGCAGTGATTGTCTATGGGCCGGCGAGGTGCCGGCCCCCCGCTCCCGTCCCCGGCCACACGGCGTAACTGCGGGGCGTAATTACGTCCCGCAGTTAACCCGTGTGAACATAGCCTTAGAGGATGGAAGCCAAATTAATGGCAGCGACTGATCGCGACATGCTGGATAGACTTGCACATGTCATGCAGAAATAACCTGGACTCTATAGACCCTGGGAACCCCACATACAACCGAGGATATGGTCTCTGCAACTGGCACATGGTATAGCGCTCACGTGGGACAAACCCATGCAGGGTGTATTGATTGGTCTCACTTTAGACCCTAAACAGATAGTGGGGGGAGATTTATCAATACGTTGCATGTAAAAAATTTGACAGGAAATGGTTTGGGGTGATATGTACCAAAGTGTCAGAAGTAATTCGCACTGATCACCGTATGACAAGCAGCTATACAATTCAGGTTTGAGATTGAGATTTATCTTAAGGTTAGGGGTAAGATTTACATTGGGCATTCTTGACGCATACGTTGGTGCAAGTCTGGGACAAGGTAATTTGGTGCCCTATGCAAATAAGACACTAAGGGCCACATGTATGAAAATGGTCTAGGTCTAAGACTTTCTTTGTTGCCCATAGCAACCAGAGTTCCCCTTTCATTTCAGATAGTGCTATGAAAAAAAAAAATTAAAGGGGAACTCTGACTGGTTGCTATGGGCAACAAAGAAAGTATTAGGCTATGTTCACACGGCTTAAATTGGGACGTATTTCGCGGGGTACTGCGCTCAATACGGGGTGAGATAAGTCCCAGTCATTACGGTAATCCCCAGTTCTCATAGAGAACTATGGATTACGCCTCCTCTCCCCGCTCGCACAATACGCCGCTAGTAATGAATGTCTATGGGGCCGGCAGGATGCCGCTCCCCCCCCGCCCTGCGGGAGTTGGTGCAAGCTCCGAAAGTCCCGGCATAATTGCGGGGCATAATTACGCACCGCAATTATGCCGTGTGAACATACCCTTAGTCTAGGGCCATCCAGCATAGGACAAAAACTAACTAAATTCCAAAACCTTAAAACATACTTTTAACCTGTGGAGTTTGCCCGCTTGTGGTCCAAATCAGCTGTTTTGGATGGTTTTGTTTTTTGTTGAGGTTTTTGGCGTTGTTTTTATGGGCAGTTTTTCAAGCACTATGTGAAAAGCTCTCCGTCAGATTTTCAGGTTTCTACAAACCAAAAATCTGATGGAAAAACCTGTGCTGTGTAGACAGAGCCTTAGACCTGGACAGTTTTCATACATGTGGCCCTTAGTGCCTCACCCCGAAGCAAAGTCAGCCAGCATCCTACCTCCTTGTGTCCCCACCCTGTCTGGCATCATGTGGCCCACGAGTCATCCTGGCTCTGCTACCCAAAGCTGGGTTCACACTGTTTTTTTAACAAGTATTTGGATATGTAAAATGCACAACTGTACACACAGGATTACACATCAGTCACCAGTTTTCTATGTGAATTTTCACCATTAATGAACATGGTGTATTCCCCACCCACCCAATGTGCCCTTTGAGGTGTTGAGATAAATGTATAAAAAAATAAATAAAAAAAAAAAGATCCTGGTAGGTAACAGATTGAGTGTAATTTTACAGTGCAAAGTCAAAAAAGCACATGAAATTACATGGGTGTTTTGTTGGAAAAACAATTTGGTGCATCTAACATGGAGTTCGCTGAACTTACGAAAACATATAACAAAAATGCGCCTGAAAGAAAAGCTGCATGAAATAGCCATGAAAAAAAAATTTCATTTAAAAAATCAAAAAAGATGAAGTTTGTTCCTCCTGTGAACTATGCTCATCTTTTATTGCTACATTTTTGTGAATTGCAGTTTTTGTGTTTACCGATGAGGATTTGTAATCCAGATTAGAACGCCACAAAACATTTGTGGCTGTTGCTTTCTCAGCAGGAAAATACAGCAAGAGCCAAGACTCACATAAGCCTCATAGCGGGGGCTCATCTCTATCTAAATATATGGTAAAACCTGCAGCAAAAAGAAAGTAACATACAAGGCAAAAATCCGAGGGAATTCTGTCGCATATTTTATGGTGTATATTTCCATCAACCCTATAGCGGTACATACATTACTGAAATCCTCCAGTAATAATTTTGAGTTACAGAAAGACTTGTCTAAACTTGTGCCCTATAGTCTAGCAGGTAATGTAATGGTCACTAATGATAGTGCCGTAGGTAACATTTAGGGGATGTTCATACGGCGTGTTGGATCAGTTTTTAGATGCGTGTTTGGATCCGCGTTTTGGACCCTAAACCAGTGTTCCCCAGCTCCAGTCCTCAAGGCACACCAACAGGTCATGTTTTCAGGATCTCCCACAGAATGCACTGACAATAATGACTTCACCTGTGCAATGCTAAGGAAAGCCAGAAAACATGACCTGTTGGTGTGCCTTGAGGACTAGGGTTGGGAACCTCTGCCCTAAACGGACCCAAACCCGCCTCCAACAAGGTGCAGTGTGATTACATTGCTTTCAATGTAAAACATGAATCGGCGTTCAGACGAGTGAACACAGCGCTTTTGAATGCGTTTTTTTGGATCCAAAAACATATCTTACATTCCATATGAACATACCCTTAGGGCCACGTACACAAGTCTATAAGGACCCTTAGGGCATGTTCACACTGCTTATTTACCAACGTATTTATGGTCGGATTTCCGATCGTAAAATACATTCAGAAATCAGTTACAAATAATTAACAGGCCATTTAATATTGGTTCCAATGGGAAATACGTGTCGTCGTTTAGACAAGTATTTCCGTGCCGTATTGCCGCCGCGGATTTGCAGCCGCAATACGGCCGGAAAAACAATTAGCCTGTCACTTATTGGGCCGGATTTCGCCCCATATAATGAATGGGGATTGTAAATCCGTCGCAAAATACGTGCCACACTTTAGGGACACTTATTTCCGACTGATTTGCAACCGATTTCGGAACCTGTTTACGATTGGAAATCCGCCGTAAATACGTTCTGAAATAAGCCGTGTGAACATCGCCTTAGGTACCACTAGTGCACTATGCAGGGTGCATGAATGAGGTCCAAGTTATTACTCCCATCTCCACTTAATCCTGGTATTAAACCTACTTCTAGCATAGAAAGAAATCGCTGTGTAAGCACCTGAGCAGTGTTCATTGCCTGCCTGCTCATAGGGGTAATATTCCTCAAAAGGGAGCGGCGCCATGTAGGTGTGATATGGTTAATACACCATTACTCGTTCTACTGAAATATACTCTAAAGGGTTCATGGAAGAACAACTAGGACTTTGCAGCACCAAATGGATGTAGCATTACCCAAGTCAGTGAGCCTAGCAATGTGAATGGGATAAGAGCCAACCGAATATTCATCTGCAGACAGCCATTTCTGGGGAGGGGAGTTGCCCTGGTCAGTGCAGAGCAGAAAACTGGTTGGCTAGGTGACAGACTCCACTAGGGTAAGGCACTACGTAGTTGTGTGGGGACCTATACACCCTTATTTACCTGCCAGGAGATATGGAAGCAGACTGATCACCTTAGAGGTGACAAGTATAATGCAACAAATGTGTAGCCATGGATATCCCATAGAAGCAACAGTGAACATAGAGCAAACGACTTGACACCCCTAAGGACAGGAATACATGATGCAGCTGATGGTTCGGCCTCCGATGCATCCGCCAATGGCCGCACAAGAGATCAGGCAAGTTGTGTGGCCATTAGCGGACGCATTGAAGTGGAAACAATCAGCCACACCTCAGCACCAATGTGACTTTGCACTTGCTCGGCTACATGTGGACCTCCCACAGAAATGAATGGAGAGCAGTCCTAAGTCTCTAAGATGGTTAGCTTATAGCTTTCAATGCAGCGCTAAAAAGAGCTCATGGTAACACCCCTTTCAAGTAATATTCTAATCACTCAGGTTTATGTAGTGAGAGAGTTCATAGATAAAGCAGGTTCAGACAAGGAACAGTCCAATCATCCCCTTCTATTATTCATCAGTTCCCCATTTATACAGAAATTCAGCTAAACAGAACAGGCTCCAGTACACTTCACATTCTTGATCTTTCTAGGCATCAAGTTTTTAGTCTTAATCACCCACTTATTCTCATGAAAACATTTCACATTGTAAGTAAAAGTAGTTTAACGTGTCCAAAAATTCACAGCTACTAAGGGATCCATAGTGAAGGTGGTTGAGACCCCTTTAGTCAAGTTCTCCGCAGTCCGTTATGACGATTTTTTTGGAAGGACGTCCAGTTTTGCTGCCGAGAGCTTCCATTTTCTTTATGACTTCAAAGCCGTCTTTAACGTGTCCAAAAACCACGTGTTTGCCATCCAACCTGGAATGAGACATACAGTGAAGGACACCGATAAAGCAGCTCCCCTTACAAAACCAAGACCTTTAGAAATTGGGAAGTTTTTTTATTTTACTTTTTAAATGGGACAAGGAGTCTGGGTGCCGTTTTTCCAGTACTGGATGTGTTAAAGGGGGTGTCCAGCAAATAAAAACTGTTCATTGGGGTCAGGTTCAGTAAAAAAGAAAAAAGTAGAAAACTTATTTTTAAGAAAAAATAAATAAAAAAAATTCTACCCGTCCTCCACCTCTGCCATGTCGGAGCTTCACTCATCTTGACCTCTGCTTCTCGTCACAACACAGATGAGAGGCTCGCGCTCAATTCACTTAGTGTGTCGGGATAAGAACTCCTAAGTCAAGAGGAGTGTATCGCTGGGAACAGCGTCAGTCACAGAGGACAGGTAGGTAGGAATCACTTTTTTTTTTCTTTTTTTTTTTTTTAACCACTCCAGCCACAGTCACGTAGGGTCAAGAAGTGGATCCAAGAAGATAACAGACGAGCATTCGATAGCATATGGACTGCCAACGGAGTTTGCTGGGTGCTATGGGATAACTCCCAGCTGCATGGAGTCCTGGTTCTAGTTGCAGGATTGGGTGTTTTCACATGTTAAGTTTTTTTCTCAACTGCTTCGAAAAAACACATGCAATAAAAAAGTGCACGCTTCTATTAGAATGCAAAGTATTTTTTCTTGTACTTTGATGGCATAATAATAGACTATGCCATCAAAGTATGATCGATGCAGGTCTCACCTCGGGGATCCACTTCCATTTAGGGAATGGGCCCCCAAAAGTCTCAGTACAGAATGTAGGTCACTCTCCATTCTGCTCTATGAGAGTTCCCAGTACAGGTCAGTGGAGTGTTTGGCTGTATCCCACAGACTATAAAGGAGAGTAGCATGTTAGGGTAGGTTTACATGGCGTGTGAGATCCGTTTTTGATCCAAAAAACACATACAAAAGCGCATTCAACATACAGATACGCATTTGGCTGCACCCTATAGTTTTAAATAGGGTGCCTGTTGCGTCTTTTGGATCAAGAATTGACAGGACAATTCTTTGAACGGATCAGAAAGATGGATCATCTGAACACCGATGCATGTTTTACATTGAAGGCAATGTAAATCACACTGCACATTGTTAGATGGGTGTTTGGATCCCTTTAGTATCCAAACACTCATCTAAAAACGGATCCAACACGCTGTTTGAACATACCCTTATTGTGACCGCCTCTCCATTTTAAGCCAACACTATACCAGATAGGTGTGCAACCTGCAACTATCACACTTTGATGTCTATCGATATGCGATCGAAGTCCATGGCGAGAACACCCCCTTTAACTTAAAACTGAAATTTGTATTAGAAAACACATGCATTTTTTATATTATTTTTTTTATTGCTTCATACATTTTTGGTGTAAAACACAATAGGTCAACCCAGGCAAAGCATGTCTAATCAAGAAAGCCTTTATTTGCAACATGTGTCACAAATCGGTATTGGTTGCGTCGGTGGCTTTATTTCTTTAATATTTCAGTAGAATAACAAAAAAGGTAAAAAGTAAAAAAATAAAGAAAAAAAAATACACAGGCAGTCCCTGACTTACATCTGCCCTATTAAAAATGGAGTTAATGAGCATCTAAAATTGAGTTCCATGTTAAAACACAATAGTAACTGGGAAATAAATTTTTCCCCACATGACACAACACATATTTGAAATTTTTAACGGGGCCACGACGAAAAACCAAAGTAAAAAACTTTCCTTGCCTTTTCCCAAAAATTAAAGCCTTTTGTTTTTGGAGGGTTATATTTTATACATATCCCTTTTCCCGACTTAATACGATTCAAAACTGATTATAAACCTACAGTCCCCATCCAGTGCATAACCCGGGGACTGCCTGTATTGCATATTACTAAAAATATTAGAAAAAACTAAAACTACAGTGTCAAAGGTTAGGCTTACGAACAGCTTTCAGGGTGGTGCAATGTTGTATGAATTACCCAGAAAATTGTACTCACCACTCAGTTTTTGCAGTGCAGATAAAGAATTGAGAACCATTGGTGTTGGGCCCTGCATTAGCCATGGAGAGGATACCTATATAGAAGGGAAAGACCAACACAACTGCATTAGTACAAGACATGGCAATTCAGTTTTTAAGATTTTGCAGAAACTCTGTGTTACTGTAATTCTTTTGCCATTTCATTAAAAATTTTTTGACATCTCCTAAACAAAAAGGGACATAGTGCAGATTTACAGCCAAAAACTAAATTTTTACGGAGATTTTTTTCCCCCATTGTTTGTGTTCTGTTGTAATCTGCTGCCCCTTCCTTTGCAACAATTCTGCCACATCCAAATGCAATCAACCCCCACTGTCAAATCATCTAGCATCCAGGGTTTTCACCCATTAAAGGGTTTTTCCCTAAAATGTTTGCTTTTTTAAACAGAATGATGGATGAATAGATACAAAGTTTTTAAAAAGAACACATGGTAAAATTATTTGTGACATGGTATGAAATTTTGGGGGGGGGTCAGTGCATGACCAAAAACCCCAAAGGGGGTATTCCCCCACATTTTACTTTTCAAGTAGGTAAATGAATATATTCCCAAATAATTGGGGCTTTTTTTTTTCTTTATCAAATATAAAGATTTTTCCTTTTTTAGAATACCAAGCCTCTGGTTCCAAATCCACCTCCCCCACTTCATCTTTTACCCGATTGATTTAAGTTTCGTCCAGGGCAAGTCACTCCCTGCATTGCCGTCTTTCTAGCACCAGAGCTTATTTATCTAACTGAGAAGCTTTCACTCAGAACTCTGTAGCCTTGTGTACAACATTTTAAAAAACCCCCTGCATCCTATTCTAACGGAAATGCTTAACAGCAAAAGAAAAAAAAATCATGCTATAAAACCCACCATGCCGCCCATAAAAGCCCTGAATCTAAAGTTGCCTGTGGCTCACTGCATGGTGAGAAAAGCCCCTGTAAGCGCCTAAGAAAACATATTGTGTTTCTAAGTGAGGGCATAAAACCAGTACCCCCTAAAATAAGACACTGCGGGGGGCAGATTTAGGATGGTACAGTTTGTGCCATAAACGGGCCCTTTTAGGTTAGTAAGATTTAAAAATCTCCCCATTTAAAAAAAAAATTTATAAGAGTGGACTGGGAAAGGGGAGTTACCAAGGAAGGGGTTATACTATAATCATAAAAGCAGTTTTGGGTTTTTTCACGGGGGGGCGGTCTCTGCGATTTTTTAAAAGCTGTATTTTTCTACACATTTTATCTTCTCCTATTAAAAGCCGTAAGAAATTTTCATAAATCCCTATTAACGAACCCCCGAACTACACATAGGGCACTGACTGGTCCCGGGGCTTTAAGAGAAATTCTCAAGGGAAACGGCTTCCATAAATTGATTTGCCCCCAGTGCCATTGTGATTCGTGAAGTCGCCACCCTGTACAGAAAGAGAGAAGACATCCTTACTATTATACTTTATATCAAAATACAAACCCGGCTCCCAGGGCAAGAATCATTAAGGGTGTTTTAACAAGGGTTTCTGCTTTTTATGTTTAAAATCTTTAAAAAAAATACTTGGGAATATATGTCCATTAACAATGTCCACCTATTTAGATATCCCCTCGTATGGGCTATCAGCTCCCGGGTCACATAGCAAAAGACCGTTAATCTCTCCCGATAGCGCCCGCACGGTTACTAAGCACAGATGTTTTTTTCTCTCCTGATAGCTGCCCCGCCTGGGTTAAAATACTACAGACCGTTTGATCTCTCCCCGATAGGCTCCAGCACTGGTTACTATACTACAGACCTGTTTTTATCTCTCCGATAGGGTCCCCACTGGGGTTTCTTACACAGACTGTTTATCCTCCTGATAGGCGCCACCTGGTTCTATAGCTACAGACCTGTTAAACCTCCTATAAAGGCTGCTAGAAAAGTTACTTCCTACAGACGTGTTTATCTCTCCTATAGGCTGCCAGCACTGGTTGCTGTGCTGCAGACCCGTTTATCTCTCCCGATAGGCTGCCAGCAGGTTGCTGTACTCCAGACCTGGCTTCTACTGCAGCCTAATAGAAAACAGTAACCAGACCCCTGAATTCAAAATTAAACCAAGAAAACAGGACGGAGGTAAAATGAATTGATGTAGTGAGACAACCCCTTTAAGAATAAACTACTTGTTGCAAAGCTTCCAGGACCCTGAACCCAAGGAAGCAAAAACGTTTTCCTAAAAATTGAAGGAATCCATTTCCCCGGGTTTGGGGAGGGGGGGGGGGGGATAACTTTTTTCCCATTTATATAACATTTTGACACCCAGGTTAAAACACTGTATAAATAAGGATAAAGTTGTTTTTTCATTTTTTTCCCCATCACCCGCAGGATGCTGTTTTTTTTTTCATTTGCCCTTTTCACATTTTTTGGCAGCCCTTGAGATCCGTTAAAAAGATCCTGGTTACCGCTGCACTGGGGATTTCTACAAAAAAAGTAAACGTCAATATTCTTTTTGGCTACATTTTTACTTTTAACGAAAAAAATGATACAGAACAAAGAGGTTCGCTAATTGCACTAAAAAAAGTCAATGGACTCTTAAATAAATTTTTAAAAATTTTCTGCCGGATAGCACAAATGGGCTGTCAAAACACAAGGAATGGACCATAGCACTTGCCCCCCCACAATTTTTATTTTGGGGTAATTTAAAAAGGAGTTTTAAAAATTTTAAGAAAAATAATTTCTTTTCTGAGGTTATAAAAATTGATAAAAAATTTTATAGACCAAACGTGACAAAAGGAAGCATTTACATTCGTGAAAACAAGACGACTGAGGATAAAGTATCACGAAAACCTTGCTGGAGCAGAGATTCATTGTGAAAGAAAAAAAATGAATGGAAACAGGACGAATTTGCTGTGGAAATTTGCAACACAGTGTGGATTCCGGTGCAGGTTTAATTCAATTGGGTAAAATCCGCTATAAACCCAAAATAGAAAATCGACATTCTGCAGAGGTTAAAATCTGCAGCATAAGTCAATATCCAACATTTAGGCAGGAGAAATATATAATCCCATCTAAATGGCCAGTACTGCAGATTTCCTGTGCGCAAAAATTCACAGCAAATCCATCTCGTATGCATCCATTCTAAAACAAAGGACATGTTCACACTGCATATTTTTCCGCATCGAAAAGTCATCATGGAATCCAGGTGCATCCACGCCAAAAAAAGGCACAGACTATTGGGATATTTTTATTTCTTCATGGACTTAAATGGGAAAAACCATGCATGGAACTGCAGCATGAAGTGGCATGCTTAATATTCCACGTGCATAAAAATTCGCTTGAATTAACAGGCGGATTACATGCAGATTTTCCCATGCAAAAAAATACAACATTAAACCTGTTCCCATTTGTGAAGCCTGAAGCTTTTTTCGTACGTCAGTTTTACTAAAGGTGGCAAAAAATGACTTGTGTAGTCAACAGGTATGCAAGGTCAAGTGTTAAGAGGTTATCAGGCACAGAGTGGGACCTACCAGTTTATTTAATTCATTTATATAGCAACAATATATGCCACAGCTCTGTACATCAATTGTCATCATTCACATTGGTCTCGGTCCCTATTGGGTCTCACAATAGAAATTCTAGATTAACCTATCAGTATGTTTTTGGGATGTGAGGAATCCTCACAAAACCACCTGCAGGACATACAAAGTCCTAGCACATGTTACCCCTAGTGGAATTTGAATCAAGGACCCCAACGCTTCAGAGCAAGAGTGCTCGGCGCCGAGAAGCCCCGGCCTCGCCACCCCATTTAACCAGAGTCATAGCTAGACTTTATTTCAGCTGGAGGCTAAGGTTCAGTTGGTTGTCGTAGCCCTGTATCCAAGTACCCAGATTCAAGTAAAATGTCTTGCTGGTGCCCCTGGGCACTTCACCTCATTGCTCCACATTAGCTTAACACTTTCAATTGCAGAGTATGGACGGACGCCGACATTCGCCTGGAGCACAACAACAAAGCATTTCTCAAGAAATTGATGGCTAATAGTTAGAATATTAACAACTTCTCTGGAAAATTTAGACCAAACAGGTTGGACCGCACAAGACAGAAGAGAAATTAAAACAGAAACAATTAGCAACACGAGCAGACGAAGCAAATTAAGCAGCAAAACACACCTATTCTAGAACTTCTCCAGAACTTCACCCAAGTCAGGGAGTTCATGATAGAAGAGGAGGGTGGAGGTTATTGTTAAATATTCTGCATCACAGAAACTACCGTAGTCATTAACAGAACTGAGAAAGGATAACAAATACTAGTTGCTTTTTTTTTTTAAAGGGGTCGTCTCACTAAAAGGATTTCTGCTTTTTATGTTAAAGATCTTACAAAAACAAGTCACTTTGCAATATGTGTCCATTAACAGTGTCCTACCTATTCTGAGATAGCCCCTCTTGTATGGGCTGCATCAGCTCCTCAGGTCGCTATAGCTACAGACCTGTTTGATCTCTCCTGATAGGCTGCCAGCACTGGTCGTTATAGCTACAGACCTGTTTGATATCTCCTGATAGGCTGCCAGTGCTGATTGCTATAGCTACAGACCTGTTTGATCTCTGAAGGGTGCCATCATTTTATAGCACAGACGGCCTCAGCAGCTATCATGAGCCGTAAGTAGAAAACTGGTAAACACTGTAAAACAACCCTGTCACACGCAGATTCCGCTTGCGCAAAACACCTATTTATTACACTAGAAAACCCTGTTCACACGCCGCGGGTTTGGCCGCGGCTTCGGGGCTGAGGCCAAACCCGCGTGTGTGGAGAACCATGTCAATTCTTGACAGGGAGTGCTCTGCACAGCGGCCGCGCGGTGCTGCCGCGGGTGGTGCGCGGCTGGGCCGCGGCTCGGTGCATGGGGGCAAACCCTCGGCGCAAGCCGCGCCCTACTCGCACCGAGAACACGCCCACCGCCCGCACCGCAAACCCTCCGGGTGAACAGGGCCAAACTAAGCAAACAGGACTGAGGTAGATGAATCAATGTAGTGAAACAACCCCTTTAAGTGTTACTTAAATTAGGAAACGTTCAAAGATTGAACAAGACTGCAACAAAGTTTCCCCAAAGTAGAGAGAGAATGGAGTATATTAGATTGTAACAATGTACAAAGAGCAAATGAGAACAAGTTATTGGAGTATGTCCACACGGCAATATTAGTCTTAACCGAACATATCTTTTACCAAAATATGAAGATAGAAGGAAAGTCAACAGGTCCCATACCTGGCACATGAAGCTGGGAATTACTCTGTGAAAAGTGGATCCCTTGTAACCAAAGCCCTTCTCGCCTGTGCACAAGGCCCGGAAGTTTTCTAGAAATTAAAAGGAAACAAAATAAAATCAAATTTCATGAATATAAAAAAAATGAAAAAAAATTATCCAATTAATTTTAATGAATCAATTTTTTTTTTAATACAAAATATTTTACCCCTTGTAGAAGCTTACAACAATATATGCGTTGGGCACCGACTCCTCCCTGGTCGGCATAAGAGGATGTTCACACAGCGTTTTTGGATCTGTGTTGGATCTGAAAAGCGCATCCAAAAACGCTGCAGCAATTGCATGTGAAACACACCCAACATGTACCCAAACACGCAGCTGTGTGTTGGATGCAGCAGGAACGCACCCTATCATTTTAAATAGGGCTCCTGCTGCGTCTTTCCGACCAAGAACTGACATGTAAATTCTTGGAATGGATCCGAAAAACGGATAAGACGGACGCAGTGAGACACGCATTGGAGATCACTCATGTGAACGCCGATGTGTGTCTCAAAGTAAAAGCAATATAAATCACACTGCTATTTGTTAGCTGAGTGGTTGGGTCCCTTTGGGGGACTGACAGACAGATCCAAACACGCAGCTTAAAAGCGCATGTTACACGGACGAAAGACGCCGTGTGAACATACCCTTACCTCTCCTGGCTGCATTTTACCTATTCTACAAACTGATTGATTTCACTACTTACTGCTATTCTTTGTAATAAGTTACATTTTGCAGTGCGATTCTACCTAAAATTAATTCGTAGTCATCAAAGCTAGGATGTGTAGTTTCTAGTCACGGGCAGGATAGTAAATATATTACATTGATTGCATTTTGTCACTTTCTCAGGGTCTATTCATGAGCTATTTCTTTCTTGATGCTTTCCGTCTGCTTG
Source organism: Phyllomedusa bahiana (assembly GCA_025379985.1). Lineage (NCBI taxonomy): Eukaryota > Metazoa > Chordata > Amphibia > Anura > Hylidae > Phyllomedusa > Phyllomedusa bahiana. Next base: position 28,947 of record JAODAL010001662.1, read on the forward strand.
TTGTGATCGATGTGTTTTTTTTTTTTTGGTTTTTTTTGGGGAAAAAGCACATTGTCTTTTATGTTGCTTCTTTGTGTTTGTGGCATCTCTTTGCAGGTTATGACATTCCACTTTTCATGCTGCAGATGAAACTTACCAGCAGTTTTTGGCACCACATCTGCTTTCAACTGCAAGAAAAAGATAAAGGATAAAGTGGTCAGACATGAATTATAGAAGAGCAGCAACACGCGCTTCACATAGAAACCAAACACACCGCCCCTTAGGTTACAGTCCATGTGGCTGCATCGGGCCTCGCTGGCTTTTTTTTGGTTCCTGGTTTTCAGCTGACATCAATAAAATTCATCTGCGTGCCAGAACACGACTTCCTGCCGGCTGACTACAGAACGCCTCTGAATTTCTGTGGTATCTAGACTTGGCCTCCACTGGTTGTAGACATGTGACAGCCAACCACACGTGCCTGCTGCAGATAATTTACTGAATGTACTTGCCATGCATTCAGTGGAAGCAAGGTCCATGGTGAAAGCAAACAGACAATGCCCTGCAGGGGTTTGATTATACAACCCAACATGTAAATATGGCCTTGTATGTGCACAAGGGTAGATAAAATACTGGCAACTCTAGTTATTTACCATATATGGCGCCATTATATTCCACAATGCTGTCCAGAGATAGTCATCACTCACATTGGTCCCTGTCCCCATTGGGACTCTCAGTCTACATTACAGAGTAACCTATCAGTATGTTTTTGGAGGGTGGGGGAACCACTAAGCTGCGGTCTGCACTGGGATAGCCAACCTGGCTGCACTGGGATAGACAAGATGGTGGACTGTACTAACCATTGAGACATCCTGCTGCATTTTTAGGGTCCAACTAGATTTAAGCAGTTCCATGCCAAGGGATCTAGCAACCAAGTTCCCGAAAGAAGAAAAAAAAACCAAAAAAAACAGAGGCCTTTTAGCACCAAGCAACAGACATTTACTTCAGGCGAATGAAACGATAGGGGGGGGGGGGGGGACGACGACTATCACATTCACCAGTATAAAGGAGTTCTATAACGGAGAAAAATTCATCTTAAACATGTGTTCCCTCGATAGACTTTGGTGGTATAGCAACAGGATATGCCATTAAAGTCTGAGAGCTGTGAATCTGCTATCTGGCTCGAGAACGAGCCTGCAAAAAGTGTTGGCTCAGAATAGAGATGTGGTCACACTTGCGCTCGACTCTCCATTCTTTTCTATGGGAGTGTCCAGATCTCCATTCTGAGCCAATAGTTTTGAGGTTCCCATTCTAGAGATCGATGTGGCATCCGGATCTCCATTCTGAGCCAACACTTTCGGGGCCCTGTTCTAGAGATAGATGTGGGTCCCAGAGGTGGGACTGGCAGCTATAAGACTTTGATGGCAAACACACCTTTAAATACAACTATGGTGTGGGAAAAGAAAAGCAAATAAAGTTATCCGAATACCCTACCCATATGCAAAATGGCTAGTTGGCCCCCAACTGGCACATGCCCTGGTTTCTCCCTCCTTAGCTACACCCTGAATTAAAACTTTGCTGGGTACAATGCACCATCCGGAAGATTTTACCTGAAGCACAACAATAAAGCAACCTCAAGAACTTGAGGACTAATCATCAAATGATAAGGGAAATCTATACCAAACAGGTTGGACTGCACAAGACAGGATACACATTATGTAATAGAAACCTAATTAGCCAAACAAAGCAAATTAATTGTCAATCATACCTATCCTAGAATTTCTCCAGAACTTCACCCAAGAGTTCTACAGTACTTCAGTTTTTTATGTTTTTTTTTTACAGAAGTTTAAAATATCCAATAAATTTCGTTCCACTTCACATTTGTGTCCCACTTATTATTGATTCGTTACCAAAAATTACAATTTTACATCTTTATGTTTGAAGCCTGAAATGTGGCAAAAGGTTGAAAAGTTCAAGGGGGCCGAATACTTTTGCAAGGCACTGTATATTACTGGTGCTGTAAACGCTATACTTGGGAAAGAAGATGGACAACCATGGGTGTAACCAGAGCCCTGGCAGCTGCTATGAGGCCAAAAGGTGGAGGGAGCCATTTGGGTATAAGAACATTGTACTTTCTTGTAGGGAATAACTGATTGGTGACTCTGCTATGTGGCACTATTAGGAGGGTTGTCTAATACATGGTGGTATGATTTATACCTTTCAATGCTACTGTTTCAGTTCTACTCAGTGGGTAGTGAGCAGGGCTGTGGAGTCAGCAAGCCGAAGCCCCGACTCAGATTCCTCAATTTCGCAAACCTCCGACTCCCTCATACACAGCGCATGTTTAACTGATAACTTTACTGTAGTAAAATGCTAACATCTGGCTGTTTATCACCTTATGATACAATAATCAAGCTATTTAGGTAGAACAGACACTGACAAGCAAAAGGGTAACAATGTTTTATCTTTTGAACACTTGTGGGTAGAGTTGAAGAAAAAGCTGTATTTGTAATCCAAGTCCAGTCTGCACCAACATTGGGAATGTGTAGAAGAGACCTGGGATCAGATTTTGGTCAAGATATGCTTGAATCTGATCCAGAGCCCTGAATGATTCAGGCAGTATTGAAAGCCAAAGGTGGATTTCCCAAATACTAACAAAAATAAAAATTAAAAATTTTTATTTTTAGGAGCAAAAATTTTAAAATAAGCAGATACAAACACTTCAAATCAAATTTATGTATAATTTTGGGTCAGAAAGACTGTATATAAAATTACAGTAAACCCCAAGTACAAAGCTGAAGTGGGTGGGGAATATGGAGCCCCGAAAGTCACAAATTCAAAACATTGTTAACCATTTTTTTTTGTCAGTGTAAAAAAAGATTTATTGGAAAAAACTTTTGAACACAAAAAAATTTCATTATCAAAACCCTGCCCGGAACATTTTTAAAATCTCTGAAATTTTTTCTGAGAAATAGCATTGCCTCCATAAAAATCCCCATACACACCTCACATCGAGCTCAATTTTTTTCCAGGCTAAGAAAGGCCTCTCTACACTTTAAATATGGGGTTTTGGGGGAAAGGGGGTACCACAGGGCAACTCTCTAAAAAAGTCAGGGTAAAAAGGAATTGCCCAGCCCCATTTAAATTTTGATGAATGGTTGATCGTCAAATAATTTGAAAGAAGGGGGAAACAAGTTTCTGAAAAACCCGTGGGGCCCCGAGCGGGAAACTTTTCCCCGGGGGAGCGCTTTGCCTGCTCCATGTCCCCTCAATTACACCCTCTTGTGGGCTGAAGAAAATTTGGGAGCAGCGCACTGGGGCCCGGGTCCCCAATTTTCCCCCTGCTTTTTGCAAAGAACTTTAATGGACCCCAAATTTTTAAATGTTTTTTGGGGGTCGGAGTTTTTTTAGGAAAGACCCCACACCCGGGAAAATAGGCAGCGACTCCGACTCGACAGCCCTGGTAGTGAGACCGCTCATTTTACCATAAATTCCATAGGCGGCATCCAATAGTTCAGCTTCCATATCGGGCGATTACTCGATTTTTTTCCCAATTTTTGAAGAAACGCGCTTTATGAAACCCAGGGCACAATTTAAAAAAAAAAGCACAGCAATGTGCCCAATGCGTGCTTATTCCCATTAAAAGTCAATTTGGGAAACCCCCAAAGTCCCTGTATTTTTTATTGGGATTTTGACATTCAATTGCTAATAAAGTAAATTTTTTCACACAAAAAAAAAAATGGGCCCCTTTAACTAGGTACACAAACCTGTTGTATGTTTTAAGTGGGTATGCTGGGAAAAACTACCGGGGGGGGTATACCTAAACATAACCATAGGTGTTTTGTTGCCCAATGGAAAGGGCCCAAAAAAGTGTGTCCTGTTGGCCAGTATTCTGTAAAAAAATATTGACAAACGTGATTTATTGTTTGCATAAGGGTGTTAACAGCGTTTTTTATTTCCCGCAAACCCCAGCTCGTAAATGGCTAAAGAGCAAACATAGGGACATGGCGAGCATGCCCCTTCCCTTTCCCCGAATATAGCGAACAATACCTGCATGCCAAATTAAAAAGAAGGGCAGAAATGGGAAGCATGGGCTTTGCCTCTGCTTTTCCAAAGGGGTCCCAAAAATATAAAAAGAAACAAAAAACCCCTTTGAGTGCAATAAAAAAAATTTTACAAAAACAGAGAGGAGGGGGGCACCTGCGCAGCTTACTCGTGGGGGGGTTCCAAATAAAAAGGGGAGTGCACCCACTCAACTGCACCGGAAAATGCAAAAGAAAACAAGGGAAAAGGAGCAACATGGCCCAAAACTCACCCAGGGCCCCGGTTCAAAAGCAAGTATGGGGGGTTTCAAAAAGGGGGTTTGGGCCAACAACAAAACCCCTTTAACATCTTAGGTAAAAGGACAGAAGCGAAGAAGTCCAACTTTCTGGTCCTGAGCAGACTGTGGCCATTACACATCAGCTGTGAAATGCAGCACCTCGCTGTGGCTTCCTACTCAGCAGATAGTGTACAGAATGCTAATCCCAGACACGTCACTGCTGCATGGAGCTCAATTAATGGAAGTTCCACATAGTTATTTCCTTTAAGTTTCATCTGGAAGCTATGTGCATCGTTACATAGGCGCTAAATACTAGAACCCAACCCACTATGTATGACAAGTGGAGAAAGTCAAGGGACATCCTATGTCCCGTATACCCAATTGTCATTATCACCCTGTAAGCTGCGCAATATTTCCTAGTGACCCCCACACCATTATAAAACTGTATATTTCCTAGTGACCCCCACACCATTATAAAACTGTCTATTTCCTAGTGACCCCCACGCTTGGTGGCTTGCGCGTTATTCCCTAGTGTCCCCCCACCATTATAGACCTGTGTGTTATTTCCTAGTGTCCCCCCACTATTATCGACCTGTGTGTTATTCCCTAGTGTCCCCCCCACTATTATCGACCTGTGTGTTATTCCCTAGTGTCCCCCCCACTATTATCGACCTGTGTGTTATTTCCTAGTGACCCCACACACCCCCTTTTTTTTCCAGGACAAATTGTACTTTTTAAGAGTAACACAGAATATTCTGGGAAACTGAACCATATTTTTGTGAGGTTAAATATGAAATAAACATATCATCACACACTTATTTGGGGGTAGTTTTATGGAGTTCACAGTCTGGTGTAAAGGACATGAGATCTCTATTCTTCAGGTCGGTGTGATCTGGGTGATACATTGTGAGAGTTTTTGGCATGATATAGTAGTTTAAAAAATATATCCTTTTTAAAAAATTAAGTGCGTTGCATCACCATTTTCAGCGAGCACTAACTTTATGATTTGTCCTTCTAGGAGACTCAACTTTGAGCATTTTTGGGGGCTAATTTTATCAGTGCCATTTTGGGTTTCATATCACTTTTGGATTACTTTTTATTCCAACTTTTTGGGGATCCAAAGGACCCCCCCAAAAAAAAAAAAAAAAAAAAAAGGGCTTACTTTGTGTTGCGTAGGTTTTTTTCCCCCTACAGTTTTAAATTATGTTGTCAGGTTTAACTAGATTGGACTTTTACAGACACAATTACAGTTTAACTCCATTTTTATATGTGTAAAATGGGGGCATTAATTTTAAATATTCACATAATACTTTTAACATACCAATTTTTTTTTTTTTTTTTTTACACACACAACACACACACACAACACACAACACACACACACACACACCTCTTCTATAAAACCCTAAACAATAATTCTACAGACACCATGTCAAATATACCTGTACGGGGATATAGCTGTAAAGTAAGGGATAAAGAACACACAGAGTAGTAGGGCTGTCCCCACCACCTCACTGGTTAACACATAATGGCTAAACTGCTGCTGCTCCCATCAGTAAACATTACTAATCTGCCAGCTCCACACTTTCCACTTGGCTGTCAACTCCTGATCAGTGCGAGTGGCTGGAGTGGAGCTAAGGTCACCTTGCATGTCCTTGCAGACGCACCACCACAGGGAGCAGGCGCCATGACCCTGAAATAGGCCATAGACCAGTATTTTTCAACTCCAGTCCTCAGGTTCCACCAACAGGTCATGTTTTCAGGATCTCCCACAGAATGCACTGACCATAATTAAATCACCTGTGCAATATTGAGGAAATCCTGAAAACGTGACCTGTTGGTGGGGCTTAAGGACTGGAGTTGAGAAACACTGCCATAGACATTAATAACACGTCACCCTGAGCTGCCGCACACATGGTACAGACTAGTTGCATACTATGTACTGGAACATTCCCATAATCCGCCATAAACAGGGGCAGGGAGGTGAGAGATGATCAAATGTTCAGGAGATGAACTGTGTAAAAGTGGCTCAATTCACCATATTTTATTTTTAAACTGGAAATTACAGTATAAAAAAATAAAGAGATACAGATATAAATAAAAAACTCAATTATTGTATTCAGTCACATAGCTCTGTTATATTCCATAGCGCTGTACAGAGATGGTCATGATTCACATTGAGCCCCAATGTGTGCAGGAACCAATCTAGGTTTTTGAAGCATTGGGGAAACAAACTACAGTACCTGGAAGAAACCTACAACAACACGGGGAAAAGACACAAACTCCTTGCAGATGTTGTCCTTGGTGGGATTTGGAACCAGGACCCCAGCGCTGCAAGGCCCCATAGCAAAATAAAATGGGGCCCCACCACCTAACGACGACAAACTAAAGCTGCAGCATATATGGCAATAACTAAAAGTTTCAACACTGCCATAGATCAGGATCACACAATTACAACAAACAGAAGCCCTTGGAGACAGGGTCCGCTCTACCAGTTTATTTGGCCTGGTTCACACCTATGCCAGAGATTCCCTTCCAAACCTACATCTCAGAGGTGACAATGAACAGCAAGGGATACATTTCACAATGGACACCACCGGCCATATTGATTATAACGGCTCTGTCAGGTTCCTGCTGTGGCGTCCAATGTTTAAACAAAAAAAATAAAAAATCGTGCAGCTTCCCGCAATATAGTTTCCATCTTTCCCAATGGAACAGGTGACAGATTCCAAAGGAAGCTATGATGCTTATGTGAACCAAGCCTTACATAGTGATGCTATTGTATTGGTTTTGGCCTTTTGTTATGTATCCAAAACCCTTGTGACTATACAGCTCCCCGAATCGAATGGCAAGTCACAATAAATAACAAACAAATAAAACTACACATTTAAACTATAGATATATATTATGAATAAATCGCAGCACTCCTCACACAAATATTTGAAAACATGGTTCCTTTATACCACCATGTCACAAGTGCAATGTTCTAGCTCCAGGCTGGAGCCTTTTTGATATAGATACATGGGAATACTTGTGCTTTACATATACATTGCAATTATTTTAGATTGTCAGATTTTGGATTTGTGTTCATAGTGGCCGGAGCCCTTTTCATCCTTTGTTTTGGAATTGTTACTGCTATTGGAGTGTGAAAAAAAAAATAAAATAATATATATATATATATATATATATATATATATATATATATATATATCTCAAGAAGATCACAGCACTCCCATTGTAATAGAAAATGAAAAGGTTATTTTATTACACCATGTCCTGTTCATTTTTTTGAGTGATGCCTATTTCATATATATATATATATATATATATATATATATATATATATATATATATATACACACACACACACACACACATACATACATACTTCTCGGTCTATATATACATACACACATACATACATCTATCATACACACAAATATATATACACACATATCTCTATCTCGGATAGATATACATACACACACACACACACACAGATAGATACATTTATATATATATATATATATACATACATACATAGTTGAAATTCCAAGCAGATGGGGGAATAGATACTAAAGCATCAGTAGAGGTTCTGGGGGCTGCACTAGAAGCTTCTCAAGGGCACCGGGTCATTGATACTATTGCTTCCTCTAGGAGGAGCCACATAAGCCCCTTAGTAACTAGGAGCTGCCCTCTGACCCCATGCAGTGCCCGCTGCTGACACTAGATGATGCTACACATGACCCCAGATTACATAAAATCCCCTAATTGACTGAAGGCTGCAGCCTGATGCCAGGGACAGTGCAGGGACATCAGGGACAGTGCAGCCTGATGCCAGGGACAGTGCAGCCTGATGCCAGGGACAGTGCAGCCTGATGCCAGGGACAGTGCAGGGACAATGCAGGGACAGTGCAGCCTGATGCCAGGGACAGTGCAGGGACAATGCAGGGACATCAGGGACAGTGCAGCCTGATGCCAGGGACAGTGCAGGGACAATGCAGGGACATCAGGGACAGTGCAGGGACAGTGCAGCCTGATGCCAGGGACAGTGCAGGGACATCAGGGACATTGCAGCCTGATGCCAGGGACAGTGCAGGGACATAAGGGACAATCCAGGGACACTGCAGCCTGATGCCAGGGACAGTGCAGGGACAGAAGGGACAATGCAGGGACAGTGCAGCCTGATGCCAGGGACAGTGCAGGGACACTCACCTCTAGCACAATGCGCCCCAGCGGCTGGCTGTCCGCCACCACATCCATGTAGACCCGCGGGTTGTCGGCCTTGGAGCCCCGGTCCCCGGCTGCCCCGCTGCAGGCTCGGATGGAGGCCAGTGAGCCGGGCCGGGAGACCCTGAGCAGGACACGGCTGGAGCAGGACAGCATGGTGCGAGCAGTGTGATCGGCCGCCGCGCCGCCGGGGGATATATACCGTGTGCACAGCGACACTAGCGGCCGCCGGCGGTACTGCACGGGGATGACAAGGTGTCCTGCACAGCAATGAAACACAGGAACGAGATGTCCAGCTGTGACAAGTCACCCTGCAGAGGCTGCTGCCCCAGAGCGTTACTATAGCACATTCCTGACCTCACTATCAGAATTCACCCAATGTTCACCTACTGTTCTTCTTCAGTAAGCGGTGAATTACATCCTATCATCACATAGAAGATTGCAGAATGTATTTCTATTACATTGGCAGTCATTTGTATGTTTATGGGTGATTGCTACTTTAGGTATAAAAAAAAAAAAAACACGAAAAATTCACAACGTTTGAACAAGCCACTTCACAAGATTTTTTTCTTTGGTGACATATTTTAGTTTTATAGCTACTGAACCTAATAGCAATGAATTATAAGTGTGAGTGTAACAGTGCGGGACTGTGGTGCTTTAGGCCCGCCGGTGTAGTGATTCTTGAGGCCCACCAGTGGAGATGATTCTTGGGGCCACCAGTGGAGTGGAATCTTTGGGGCCCACCAGTGGAGTTTATTCTTGGGGCCCACAAGTGGAGCTGATACATGGGACGTACCAGTGGAGCTGATATATGGGGCCCACCAGTGGAGCTGATTCTTGGGGTCCCACCAGTGGAGCTGATTCTTGGGCTCACCATTGGAGCTGATTCTTGGGGCCCACCAGTGGAGCTGATTCTTGGGCACACCAGTGGAGTTGTTTCTTGGGGCCCCACCAGTGGAGCTGATTCTTGGGGGCCACCAGTGGATCTGATTCTTGGGGCCCCACCAGTGGAGCTGATTCTTGGGGCCCCACCAGTGGAGTTGAGTCTTGGGGCCACCAGTGGAGTTGATTCTTAGGGCCCACCAGTAGAGTTGATTCTTAGGGCCCACCAGTGGAATTGATTCTTGGGGCCCACCAGTGGAGTTGATTCTTGGGCCACACCAGTGGAGTTGATTCTTGGGGTACCACCAGTGGAGTTGATTCTTGGCGGCCCACCAGTGGAGTTAATTCTTGGGGGCCCACCAGTGGAGAGGATTCTTGGGGGCCCACCAGTGGAGAGGATTCTTGGGGGCCCACCAGTGGAGAGGATTCTTGGGGCCCACCAGTGGAGTTGATTCTTGGGTCCACCAGTGGAGTTGATTTTTGAGGCCCACCAGTGGGGATGATTCTTGGGGTCCACCAGTGGAGAGGATTCTTGGGGGCCCACCAGTGGAGTTGATTCTTGGGTCCACCAGTGGAGTTGATTTTTGAGGCCCACCAGTGGGGATGATTCTTGGGTCCACCAGTGGAGTTTATTCTTGGGGCCACCAGTGGAGTTGATTCTTAGGGCCCACCAGTGGAGTTGATTCTTGGGGCCCACCAGTGGAGTTGATTCTTGGGGTACCACCAGTGGAGTTGATTCTTGGCGGCCCACCAGTGGAGTTAATTCTTGACGGCCCACCAGTGGAGTTAATTCTTGGGGGCCCACCAGTGGAGAGGATTCTTGGGGGCCCACCAGTGGAGAGGATTCTTGCGGCCCACCAGTGCAGAAGATTCTTGCGGCCCACCAGTGGAGAGGATTCTTGGGGGCCCACCAGTGGAGGGGATTCTTGCGGCCCACCAGTGGAGTTGATTCTTGGGGCCCACCAGTGGAGTTGATTCTTGGGGGCCCACCAGTGGAGTTGATTCTTGGGGGCCCACCAGTGGAGAGGCTTCTTGGGGGCCCACCCGTGGAGAGGATTCTTGGGGGCCCACCAGTGGAGAGGATTCTTGGGGGCCCACCAGTGGAGAGGATTCTTGGGGGCCCACCAGTGGAGAGGATTCTTGCGGCCCACCAGTGCAGAAGATTCTTGGGGCCCACCAGGGGAGGTGAATCTTGGGACCCACCAGTGGAGAGGATTCCTGGGGCCCACCAGTGGAGTTGATTCTTGGAGCCCACCTGTGTAATTAATTCTTGGGGTCCACCAGTGGAGTTGACACTTGAGATCCACATATAGCTACTATTCATGACTACACATGACTTTTACTTTCTCCCTCTTTCTTTATCTTCTCCCTGAAAAGCAGCCCCAGGCTCACCAAGCTCAGGGACCCGCTAGCGGTGTCCCCAACTCCCCTGTTGGTTTGTCCAAGCCTGTATATTGCATTAGGCACAAGCAGTTACATCATTTTCTCATTGTTTCTTCAATGACTGTGCTGGGAGAAGACTATTGCATACTAGACATTTTCCCTTCACTTAATAATAATAATAATAATAATAATAATAATCTTTCTATAGCGCCAACATATTGAGAAGCACTTTACAATTTAGAGGGTATAAGTACTGACAAGGAAAACAAACGTTACATAGTGAAAAGCTACTTATAGATCAGACACGAGGTATGAGGTTCCTGTTCCCAAGAGCTTACAATCTATTATGGTGTGTGAGACAAAGGGTGAGAAGTGCTCAGTTTACAATGGTCCAGCCATGTTACATAAATATGTGGCAGTGTACACAGAAAGTGGATGAACCTGCCACCCAGACCGTACAACTATATACAGATAAGTGCCTGTGAATGCCAAGTCCAGGAAGTGATTAACGAGTATGACAGAAATTAGGGGGGTTAATGATTAGGGATCTTGGTAGGCCTGCCTAAGAAAATGAGTTTTCAGAGCGCACTTAAAAGTATGAAGGTTGTGAGTGTGCCTGATCACATGGGGTAACCTGTTCCAGAGAACCGGAGCAGCACGTGCAAAATCTTGGAGACGGGCATGGGAGGTTCGGATGAGAGAGGCGTGTAATTTAAACCGACCGGTATCTGTCCTGTGCCGTGGGGACGTGCCCTGAAGGAGCTGAACAGCTACATCCACAGAAGAACTGAGCTTGGTTCTCCAAGATGTTTGGAAGAACCTCCATGCTGAGTTCCTTTACAGCTGTCTGCGAGTACCAAAGAATACAGTGTATGCAAAGGGCGGTCAGCCCCAATACTGACTTGATATAGATCTGGCTTTGTTGATTGATCATTTTAAACTATTAACACTACTACTTTTGAAAGCTTCTTACCCTGCAGCATTTTTTATACCTTCTTTCTGCACTGTACAGTCTATATACTTATTCTTCGATCAATATATATCTATCTATATATATATCTATCTAACTATATCTATATATCTATATATATATATCTATATATATCTTTATATATCTATATATATATATTCTATATATATATTATATATATATATAATATATATCTATAATAATATATATAATATATCTATATATATATATTTTATATATATCTATATATATTTATATATATACACACGCACACATACAATAGATCCTAGAATATGCCTAGTCATAGTTGTAAACCCAAAAGATCCGGCAAAAGACAATCCCATTTAGAAGCGATCACTGGTCACTAACTTTAGTTTCTCATGAAAACCTATTGAACCTTACTAACTGTGATTAATTAATGGTCAGAGCCCAAGTTTTCTGTAAGAGACCTCCATATGTTCACATTTTGTCAGCCGGTAGTTGGTGCTTAGCGGATTAGTCCATATATAGCTTTATAAGCCTCTATCCAATTTGAGGGCCATTGAGATTTTCACACATGCACGGAGGGAATAGTGATCAGAGATGGCAGTGGACACTACTGTCACCATTACTGATCACTGCAGAGTCCATGTGATGTACATAACATTGTGTCATAGTTCATCGGAGCGTGCAGATATGACACAGCGTGCACAACATTATGTGACGGGACAGGAGCCGTCATCACAGCCAGACATGTTGCTACATTTCTTTACAATCTGTCACTTACTAAACAAGTCTCATAAAATAGACCAAGGACATTCTGTATATTACCAGCACCTGGAGGTTAGTAAATTTACACAATGTACAAGTCCTTCATCATTGCTATTCTGTATTCTTTCTTAGTAACAATATTACTGTTTGATGTATTTTGACTTATTTTTCCTCTTTTGTAGGAAATCATAAAATATTCTTTTAAGATTAAATCTTGCAAATGTATGAAAATGACAACTGATGCAGAAGCAAATACTAGTCTTGCTAGTTTTATGAAGCACGGTCAACGGAAGGACAGGTGACCTAGATTTCTGGCTCAAACATGTCTACATGGCTAAAGGGCTTTAAGCAGAAAATGAGCAGCAGGTTCTACAGTTCTGGATAGTTCTCAAGGCTCATATGTGACCGATAGTGGATCCTATGGAATTTGACTTAGAGCAGCACAGAGCAGAAAAGTTTAAGAAGCACCTGCCCCCCCCCCCCTTTAACCCCTTAAGCCGAATGCCTGAAAAGTAGTTAATGACCAGAACATTTCTTTAGTTTTTGCCTCCTTGCGTTTCAACAGTTGGAAGTTTTTTATTTTTTCAATGACGCAGGTGGATGAGGCCTCGTTTTAGTCGAGACAAGTTGTACTTTGTGGGGGAATAGTTTAAGTTCACTTATAAATAATTGCAGAATTTTTTTTTATTTTAAAAAAATGTTTATTTTTTTTTACACCATTCACATTTCACACTTAATAATCTGATTAATTCTACAGGTTATTACGGTCGTGTGGATACCTAATATGTGTAGGTTTTTTTTGTGTGTGTAATATATGCACAATTATTTTTATTAAATATTTACTTTTATTTTATTATTTCTGGTTTTTTTTTTACTTTTTTTTTTTTTTTTTAAATCCCATGAAGGGAGAACTTTTGTACATTTTTTTTTTTTACACTTAGTAATGTATTAGCATATTCATATATGCTAATACATTATAATCTGTGTCAGTCTGACACAGGCAGTGATCAGGACAGCACACAGTCTGTCCTGGTCACTGGCTTGATACACAGACAGCTCTGGGGCTACTCTAGGTCCCCAGGGCTGACTGTGCAGCCGTTCCCCGGGCTCTGTCGGGTCACCGGGTGTTCCGATCACCCGACAGAGCAGGGAAACCCTTTGATTGCGCTGCGGTAACGCACCGCCGCAATCAAAGGGTTAAAGCACCGGGATGCGGAGGTTTCCTCCGCTCCCCGGTGCTCGCAGGAGATACTCTGGGATCAGGGCTGTGTAGTACAGCCCCGATCTTAGCACAGCTGCGGCGCCCGGACGCCGGCAACCCCGATGTCTGCAGCGACGTCTTTAGACGTCGCTGCAGACAAACGACTTGCACCAGCCGACGTCTAAAGTCAGTGGGCGGTCGTTAAGGAGTTAACCTTTGTTAAGGGGTTTGGTTTGCAGGACATATCTAGGTCACTACTCCTGATATGGTAAATTATAGTAAAAATTGACAACCAAATGTGGTATCTAATGAGCAAACAAAAGACACAGTCAGGGCAGGTTGAGTTTGAGACATCAAAAGCAAAGCCAAAGGTTAGGACAAGCAGTAGACAGGTAGTGAGGTCAATAGAGTATACAAAGTCAACACCAGTCAACTGGACTGGGACAAGGTATTCTGGTGCCCTAGGCAAATAAGGCATATAGTACCCCGCCAATGGAAAATTCAGCCTACTCCATGCATCTTTGCGCCCCCTGATGAAGTGGCGCCCTAGGCAGCCATAGCAACAGGGGTGCAACAAAGGCCTGCAGCCTGAGGGGGCCCAAAAGCTCTCCTGCCACATAAGGAGATACCAGCATTGTAAGTGGCACATGGTAGCTGTGGGGCCCATTCAACTTTTTGCACGCGGGCCCCGGAGCTTCAACTTATGCTTCTGCCATCTACCTTCACCTTCCTATCGTCTTGTCCCTCCCTGCCAGTCAATATACTGAATACACCAGCATTTGCCAAGATTTACAAACAAGATCAGGCAAGGTCATAAGAAAATGACCCCATAAATAGCCTTAGAGTGCAGACCTTGGGGGAGCAGTAGAATAATGCCTTGCACTAGTCCTTAAAGGGAATATGTCGCCAATTTTTTTTTGTACATATTAAATCAAGCCCCTGATCCATATTCTTTTCCTCTCAGCCGTTTTTATTTCCTGATTGTAGATTTCTCTATCCGGCCGTCTATATATGATTGTGGGGAAGACATTCTTGCTTGCACTGCTTTAACAGCAGTCAGAGAGATACTTTACAGCCGCTTCATGCCCATAGGATTCTTAAGACAGTTTCTGTCCCATAGACGTCTATAGGAGGTTTTCACTGTGAAGGGAGGGGAGAGGGGGAGCTGTGACATCTCCTCTTGTGACTGGTGGATCCTGTGTTATCTGTACATATTGGTGTCGCCTTTCAGTTTGACCTTGCTATTACTGATAATGAGGAGACTGCTGAAAAGCTCTCTAAACAGAACAGGAAGTGTCAGATGATTATTAGGCCTAGTGGCCAAAGTGAGAACTGCAGGACTTAAGAATAATAAAAAAATATTGAAAGTGATCTGGAAAATGTAAAAAAAACCACAAAAATTCCTAAAAAATGTGTTTAACATAAAAATGTGAGTTAAACAATAAGTCATTTTTTGACGACACATTCCCTTTAAAGTCCCAAAAGACTAAGAGCAGTAAGAGAAAAAAAGCATAGAATGGATTGTCCCTGGAGTAGAACAGAAACCCACAGCTACAAGTGAACACTTTGGTGGCCATAAACATGAGCTGCCAAACCTGAGCCATACTGTGTATCAGACCAGAGGCGTAACTTGAAGCTCCTGGGGCCCCAAACCATAAAAGTGAAATTGGGACCCCAAGCTAACATGTGTTATTTATAATGCAGGTGCCTCCTTATGTGGCAGAAAGACTTTTGGGCCCCTTCAGGCTGAAGGGCCCGGTAGCAACTGACATCTCTGCACCCCCTTTAGCGACGCCCCTGTATCAGACCCATTTCATCCGGAAGCCAGCAAAACAATCAGCTAATAGCTGCAGGTCAGACTCCTCAGATCCTTGAAGATTGTTTATTATAGGACACACGGACAGGGGTTGTCTACATAAGATAACTCCACTGATGTTTGATTTACTTATCTTAGTCTGAGTAACGTCATGTATCATAGCTTCTGTAAATCTAGTCTTCTGCTGACTGGAACTGGTTACCAGATTGTTAACACACACCCGCCTATTGTACTGTCATGCAATCCTCCCTGCCAAACTGTATTCTAATGAGTTTCTCCTAGATTAGATTGATGTAAAATGTGCTGTACACATAGCGAACAAGCAAGGATACTAGGAGTTATAGTGCTCAGAACCTGCAACGTTGTGAACACAGATATAAAGGAGGTTGGAGTATTATACAGACTGGAACACAGAGCCAGCATAGAACATGCAAATCAATGGATTAAGTTACTTCCACCCTAGGATATGCCACTTAAATCTAGAACAGGGGTACCTTAACCACCACCTCACCAGTCCGACCCTAGGATATGCAACTTATATCTAGAACATGGTTCCCTTGACCACCACCTCACCAGTCCACCCTAGGTTATGCCACATTTCTAGAACAGGGGTCCCTTGACCACCACCTCACCAGTCCACCCTAGGTTATGCCACATATCTAGAACATGGCTAACTTGACCACCACCTCACCAGTCCACCCTAGGTTATGCCACATATCCTAAACAGGGTCCCTTGACCACCACCTCACCAGTCCACCCTAGGTTATGCCACATATCTAGAACATGGCTCACTTGTCCACCCCCTCACCAGTCCACCCTAGGTTATGCCACATATCTAGAACATGGCTCACTTGACCACCACCTCACCAGTCCACCCTAGGTTATGCCACATATCTAGAACATGGCTCACTTGACCACCACCTCACCAGTCCACCCTAGGTTATGCCACATATCTAGAACAGGGCCTTGACCACCACCTCACCAGTCCACCCTAGGTTATGCCACATATCTAGAACATGGCTCCTTGACCACCACCTCACCAGTCCACCCTAGGTTATGCCACATATCTAGAACATGGCTCACTTGACCACCACCTCACCAGTCCACCCTAGGTTATGCCACTTAAAATCTAGCTTCAAGGGGGCCCTTAACAACTCCTCAACAGTAGACACATCTGAGACAGGCTACATCCCGGTGGTGAACTATAGAGAATGGCCCCGAGCATTATTACTCATTCTTCTTTTTCACTTCTAGAGAAACGTTCAAGAAAAATAGACTACAAAATAGTTGCTTTTGTCGTATTTTATGAAACCTATAGAAGTAAACCGGGAGAGTCATAGACATGAATGGCCACCTAGCGACAAGTTTGCCACCTGAATGCCACCAGACATGTTAGAGGACCATTGTTCTCCATACAACCTTTTAGTTCTTGACCAAGGACAAAGATCGCTGCACTGCTTAGTACAGGGCACAGTGGAGTGAGTTTTAATGATGAGTCCTTTTCCACCACCTAGAGCCACCCACATTATGCTACACATTCCTCTACAGCGCTTCAGTGTGGGCGCATTGCCTGACTGGTGAAGTTAGCAGGAGTCGATTTACATCACTACACTGCAGTCGGTGCAGCGAACAGTCGGACGTGTGTTCTGGCTTGAATATGGAGTGTCCTTTTCCTAACCACCGCAGTAGCCACCCACAATTATGAGTTCTTTCTTTCTGCACTTCAGTGTGGGCGCTGACTGTGAATGTAGCAGGAGTCGCTTTCCACTACACTGCAGAGTGCAGGGAACAGTGGAGTGAATCTGGATAGGACAGCTTCTCCCCATCTTGGTACTGTCCAACTTTTACATTTGGTACCTGCGCTCATGATTTGAGCGTGCTGACTGTGAATGTAACAGGAGTCACATTCCATTACACTGCTGAGTGGGCACGGGCACTCTGGTGGGCGTGGGGGGTTGGTGTCTGAGGCGCCGACGAACATACAGGTGCTGGGTGTAGTCCCTGTTGCATCGGTACATCACGGTTTTGTGCTTTGTGTAGGAGCCCCCGAGTGTGTGTGTAGTCAGGAGCCCACTAGACTACTTCATAGGTCTGTGTGACGTGTTTGTGGCATCATTCACTTTAACTCACACACATGGATGAGGCGGGTATCGTCGGGGTGTGTATTGGGGTTCTCTGAGATCCGTACTATCTGGTCGGTGGGTACTAATGGTCTCCTACTCTGATTTGGGCCCCCGGTATGAGTGGCGGCCCCCACCGGAATATCAGTTCTGGGGTCATCTTATTTAATGCATGTATTATATGATTTATTGGTAGGCCGATTAATAGCCAACGGTTGTTCTTTTACTATATGCATGTCCCCACGGCCAGGGAGGTTTTCGGACGGTTTTTCAGCCCGGTTTGCGGTTTTTCAGACCGCCCCCCTGAAAAACCGGCCAAATATGAGCATTATTGTGTATTTGGAAAAACCCGTGCGCTGTTCCACCACTGTCCCCATGCAGAGGTTTCTCGCCTGGCGATTTTTGCCGCGGCAGTCCGGCGGCAAAACCATTAATCATAGCACTCATTTCCGTTCCGGTTTTTTGGACGATGTTGTGCTTCTCTATGGGAGGGGGACGAGGGCTCTTCTAGCTCATCGTGGATGTGGAAAGCGTACCACCCCCGCCGGCCGGGGGGGACGGCGCGGCATTAACAGGTATAATGACCATGCAGGCATCTATTACCCCGGGAACGGGGTGGGGGCCAGTGTTGCCGTCGGCGGAGGCGCCCCTATCTCGCAGTGCTAAACGGTCATTCAGTCTGCCTCTAAGGGATGTAGTATTTGGGCGTAGGTTTTATGGTTTATGAGGGCAGTGTATCACGGGACTTGTTTGGTGTATGTATAGGGCTGGTTTATCAGCTATTGGTGACTAATCCGCTATGGGTTGTGGAGGGGTCACATAGGCGGGGACCCAGGGGTGTGTTTTTTGGGGATTTGAGCGACGCTATGACGTCTCAGCGAGAGATTAATGACGAGTAACCCTTTCGTATGTCTTGTGATGTTTGGGTGTGCTGTGTTTGGTGGAAAGTGGGGTGGTGAATAGGGATTATCGTATTGTGTCTTGTAGACGTGTCGTGGGAGGAGGGGAGGGTCTGGTGGATTGGGTTGTGTTTGTAGGGCCCTACATTATGTAGGGAGAAAAATTAAAGTATTTAGATGGGTTATTGCCACCGCATTAGTCATGGGGTCTGTTCCAACATGGGACGAGTGTGGTTAGGGGGTGGGGGGATATGGGTTGTTCAATCGCCAGCAGGTGAGGGCGATTTCACTGTAAGTAACTGCTTAAATCTGTTGGTTTTGCCGCACCTCGTGGAGGGGAAACTGATGGATTAGGTCGTGGTTTTCCTAGAATATGATTTGTTGTCACGTCACAGTGGATACTGTATTGTTGTTGTTGGCGTTTGTTGCATGTATTATCTGTTTCCCTGGCTCGGGTGGCGGCGCCTCTGGGGTCTGGAGTTCGGGGGAACGCCCACTGGAGCAGGTTTCGGGTTCCTCTTACCGTGTGGGTTTCCAGGGCATTAGCCAGTGGGAGGCTGGGCCTTATAAATCCATTGTCTCCATCCCTTACCCATTTTTCCACACTCTTGGTTGAAAATTGATGGACACGTGTCTTTTTTCGTAAGTACCCTAACTATGTAACTCATTTCACATTCCCCATTATCTACGGAGGACCTCTGAAGCTGACCAGGAAAATGATTAACTGAAACAGTGCAGACAGATACAACAACAATTAGATCGGTATATTGAATTGCTTTAGATAAGATGATTACTATTACAGACTGATGAATGCTGATACTGATGGTCACTAAATGTCTGCATTTGTACTACTTCATACTAGCTTGAACTACCTACAATTATAAAGTAAATACAGTAATTATTTATGATTAAATCTGTATCCTTGCTTTCAGGTTGTGAAGTGCTCTTTTGTTGCTGCCTTTCGGGATTCCTACTGACTACCATGGCAATTATGTGTGTTATCACCGCTTCTTTTGGGCGCCAACTGGGTGGGTATATCTGAGGTGTAGTTTAACTCCCGCTTGGGCACCAGTGGTTCCTCCTTGGGCAAAAAAGTGTGTTCTTTTAGACCCTTATACTGCCACAGCGTCTACATGTGGACACTATACGAAGGATAATCACCCAGATTATTTTCTACATAGCACATACAAAAGTCACAAATATAACATTGAATATCTGTTATATACCTGTTATATGCGTTAATCAAGAGGCATTTTTTCTATAATATGGTGATCCAAGAATAGTGAGGTAATCAAGGCTGGTAAATTTTGTTATGTGAGGTAATGTACTCTAGCCAATATAATAGAACTCTTGTTGAGGATTTATGGATATTTTTTTGCTTTTTCATAATACAAATCTTGGCACATAATTTCCATATAAATGGCTTATTTTATCTGTAGATTTATAGAAAGTGCCTATAAGATAGATGGGCGCTGGCTCTAGGCAAAAGTTTTCAGGTGCCGTGTTGGTTGGGGGGTATTAATGGGAGCATTTGTGTATTGGATCTTATAGTCTTTCCAGAAGGATAATCCTCTTAATGGGGATGTTATTTTGGTGGCAGGGGGGCAAGATGGTGGGGGGGTATTTTTTTTTGCCTTCTTTTCTGAGACATAATGGCGAAGATGGGGGAATGTAAATGGATAATACATAACAGGAGGAGAAAGGAAGACGTCAAAGCATCAAGACCGAAAATTCAAAGTGATATGCCTGAAGGAGACAACAAATAGTGGAGTCGGAAACGGGGGTCTATTGTTATTGACCACGAATGTGCGGTACGGAGGATCCGCTGGTCCAAAGCAAGCGATGGCTCGGTAAGCCACGCCAGGGAACGGAATCTAAGTAGCCCCCCGGGTTTTTTTCACCACGAGCCGCCGCAAAGCGGGATGGACTGCGGCGTGAGGCTACCCCCAGGTCGTTACCCCATGACGTGACTTGCTTGCGTTGGCGGCCCGGCGAGAGGGGTACTGCGTGGTTACAGTATAGTTGACGGCAGGCTCATGTCGGGGACAGCGCAGCGAGGAGGTCGGGCTGGCGGGGCCAGAGGTTAGTTGGGTCAGAAGGCAGGCAGACGGTCAGGGCAGGGCGGCATATACAGGCAAGGTCAGGATAACGGTATAGCTGGAACGGACTAGTTCTAGGAGAAGGCAATACGGACTATAAGGAACTCCAAAACTCACTCTAAGCACACCATCAATCTGGAAACAGGTGCCTCGGGTGGGCGGTATCTTGTATATAGGGTCCAGCGACAAGGCTTGTTGAACTTTGGTAAGGTAATCCGGGCCCGGGTTTGGGGTTTCCAGCGGTGACACGCTCTCGACCCACGCGCGCGAGACGGGCCGGGACGAACAGAAGCGCCGCCCCCCCCCATCCCCCCCCCCCCCCCCCCCCCCCCCCCCCCCCCCGTTCCCCCCCCCCCCCCACCCTCACCCCCCACCCCCACCCCCGAGCCGTGGCCAGATAGCGAGCTGGCTGAGGGGACGAGGGTGGCCTGCGGTGTGACTGCGATCGCAACGCACTCCTCGCGCAGCCTGGCAGGCAGGGAATAAACGGCCGCGAGGAGCGCAGCTGCGCCACTGGGCGCCATTAGCAGTTACCCCACCCCCCTCATTATGCGTCTCCCCACTCCTAGTTTTTTGATCCTAGCCGGAGATCTGGTGACAGATTGCTTACGACCTCCCACGAACGCTCCTCTGAGCTCGAACCCCTTTCCAGTCGAAGAGGAAAGAACGCTTCGCCCTCACTCGTCCTTGCTTGAGCACAGCACCTCCTGACTCAAAGATGTTATCGATGTTCGTCCACAGGATGATAGGCGCAGACAGATCCTCACGGGACGAATGCTGAATCTTTCAGCACCACAGGCTTTGAGAAGAGTCTGGACGACATGGAGCGCAGTTCGGAACGGCAGAGTGGCGGAGGTCAAGCGGAGCTTGTCAGCGAAACCGCGGTCTAAGCTGACGCTACAAGTACCAAAATAGAAAAGGGCCAAAATATTGTACTACTGCTGGGCAACTTAAAACGCGAATGTTTCTGGACGATAGCCAAACCCTATCACCAGGCTTAAATAACAGGTGGTGAGGTCTCCACACGCGTTACGTTGGTACCTATTCGGCCTGAACTTTAGTACGAGGTGGAAGAGCCTGTAAGCAGGGTACTGGAACGACTTTGTGACCTGCCAGAGTGACTTGATGTCTCGTACTTGGGCATCCAGGCTTAGGAACGTGACACGAAACAGGCCACTAGGGGGAGAGCGCGGGCGGGGATGTAACCCACAACTACATCCACAAATTTAAAAGGGTGGCGCTTTAGCAGACTCCGAAGTCTAGGGAATTGTATGTGAATTTCGCGCCAGGGAGAATTGGTTCAGACCAGTTTATCCATGGGCCGGGCAAGACAAAAATGTTCTGCCAGATAAGTCATAAGATTTGGTTGACCCTCTCCACTGCCCATTGGGTCTTGAGGGTGGTATGCAGATGAAAAGTCCATAGCTATATTGCGGTCCACAGGGCTTCTTCAGTGCACAGAGAAGAGTGCCAGAAAGTAGACCAGCGCGGTCTGAGAGAGTGGCCTCTTGTTCACTGGGCACAAGAGGCATAGAGCGAGACTAGCAGTCGGCCCGAAACGTCTTGCTATGAGAGTGGTGCCAACCCAGTAGTATCTGGAGATGAGCTTGTGCGGAACTTGTGAATCCAGCATGGCTCACGCTGTTTGAGAAGATGTACCTCATTTAAGGATTCTGAAGCCGCATAAGCAGGATGGACGTAGGTCTTCCACCTGGAGTACCATTCCGAAACGGGTACCTGCTTGAAGATGTCACAGGAGCAGCGACTATAGAAGCCGTTTCCGGAGGAAATATGATGCTGTAGGGGTGGCTCCTAGCTCACCGTTTCAGAGGGATTGAGAGAGTAGAGCATACTGTCGCCTTCTTGACGTTTTTTTCAGCCGGTCGGTTAGCTGTAAGAAGGAAATATAAACGCAGCGAAGAAAAGCGACCACCTGGCTTGTCGCGGATTAAACGCTGGGCAAGAATTGCAGATAGAGAAGGTTCTGTGATCCGTTTGTTTATTCTCGATGGGGTGGAGAGCCCCCTTCCAGTCAGGTGACGCCATTCTTCTAGTGCCAATTTTTTATAGCCACTGCGCTCAGTTCCGTCCACACATGGTGTAGTATGCGCTAGGGCTGAGGTGAAGGTCTTGGAGAAGATACCACACAACGTTCGCAACTTTCCCGAGGGGAGGTCTTCCGAAGATGAACGGCGCCAATAGGCACCAACTGAGGACATGTTTTGCGCCGGCATAACCTTCTAGACAACGGGCGCTGGGGGCTGCCGGAAGAGAGAGAACAGGAGCGTCGAAGCGACATGCCGGCTTTCACGATGTTCCCCTTTTGAACGCTCTTGAGCCTCGGAGGCCAGGATTGGGGTCGGCACCCTTCTTGGTGAGGTAGAGCCAACCAGGGTTGCCACCTAGAGATAGAGAATATGAGGAGAATAAATTGCTACTAATAGTTGGCAAAGCCTACGAAGGTGATGAAGGCCCGAAACGGCCCGCTGGACGAAGACGCCATTGCAGGACTGCTCGAGAAGCTTAAGGCGGGTCCATCTGAAGCCCTTTGATTGACTACGATGCTACCCTAAAAGGGCAAGTGAGGTCGTTGTCAAAACAGAGCACTTTTACGCTTGCGCATAAGTGGTGACTCCTAGTAGACGTGACTGAGCACCTGGCGGCGTTCGTGTGATCGGTGGGTTCAAGGTCTGGAAGAATAGAGGAGAATATCGTTCCAGATAAACTATAACAACAAAACGTTATAGAAACGGTGCCTCGAAGATATCATTCACAACGTTTGGAAAACTGCTGGAGCGTTACAAGAGACCAAAAGCATGTACTCAGATACTCGGAAATGATACAAAAACGCGCCTCACGGGTGTTAAAGGCTGTTTTCTCCACTCGTCACCCTTTTGATAATGCGGATCAGCATTGTAGGCTCCCGGGAGATTCAATTTCGATCTACGATTTTTGCGCCACGTACTAAGCGATCAAAAAGCTCGGAGATCAACAGGCCAGGGTGTGGGAATCCTGTGTACCGATTCTTGCACGTGATTCGCTGTTCAGGCCCACGGTTAATCGATACAGGGCGGAGGGTCCCATTTCTTTCGACGAAGAAGAATCCGGCTCCCGCAGGTGATGATGACCTTGCGTGTTGAATTAGCCTCCTGCGTGAGGTTATCTTGGATATAGTCTGGGTCATAGCTCTCGCTGTCTCCGGGACGGAAAGCGAGGTAAAAACTCTGCCCTCGAGGAGGAGTAGTACGGCGCTGCAGATAATAGGGCAATCGAGAGGCGCCGATTGCGGAAGGCAGAGATTCGGCTCCTGTTTTTCAGAGAAATACGTCAGCATCTAGTCCTGGATAAGGAGCTCGGCAGATCCCTGACTGAGACTTCGTTGGTTTGGTACGGCAATATGAAGGACCGCGCGGTTGGACTGCCCTGAGCGCATCGATGAGTCGACCAGGCTGGACCCCAAAGCGAAGAATCTGCCCTGTGTTCCATTCAGGGATCGGAGCTATGCTCTCACGATACAGGGTGAGGCCCAGGAGGACTCTCAAGGAAGAGGATTCGAGGCAGTGACGAAAACTTCATAGATTCCAGATTGTAACGCCCTCAATCTGCAAGACGTAGGGTCGCGCGCTGGAGTCGCAGAATACCGATGGCATCGCTTGAGGCATTCGCCACTGACCTGGAGGACACAAACAAGGGTTTCTGCAGGAGTTCACTGGAAGCCGGGTACTGCAGACACCAGTGCATGGCTAATGAAGAGAGTTAGCCGGCGAGACCTCCGAGTCCAGGAAGGCGGTGGTTCTGGAAGGTGCTGTCCGCGAGGTTCCGCAAAGAACCGAATGGTCAGCACGGGGAGGTCGCACTGACACCTAGGGTTGTTCTTCCTACGCGCCCTAGGTGCTGGGAGTTTCATAGGGTCGCACCGGACTAGATGCCTCCTATGAGTGACCGGACCTGCCACAGCTAGAAGCACAAATCTGGACCTGAGTCGTCGCTGTACAAGCGTTCCTTCTGGATCAGATGTGCCCTTTCCACCTGATGGGTCTTGTCTCATGAACGTTGGCGGAGGGATTAGTGGAGGGCTGTTGGAAGACAGGAGCTGAGCGATGGTAGCGGCTGTGGTCGGGTGAACCGCCCTCACGCGTTGCGAGGCGGCAGCTCCTGAATTGTCTTTCGGCTCATAACGGATATCGATGCCGGAGTGGCAACTGAATCCAGTTCGTTCCAGTGAGGTGGTAGGGCAGCCGGGTCTCGCACCGCGATGCTCGTCCTTAAATACGTCACCCGAGAAGGGCCTTGCAGAAAGTAGCACCAGGAGCCTCATTGTTCCAGTCTAACTCGAGGCTAGGGTGCGCGAACTGCACAGAGTATGTGTCCCACAGTGGAGTCGCCCTGACGAGGCGGCAGCAGTGCTGCGGCTAGCTGAGGAGGTGCGACCGGGTCTCTCAAAGACAGTCCGGTTGGAACCCTGGAGGACGGCTTGCAGGTTAGCCGTTAGCGGATTCTCCTCGGTTCTCCACCATAGCGGAGTTGGCCCAGGCCAGTGCTTCGCAGTTAGGAGGCTAATAATGAGGCTGACTTTAGCCGCTCAGTGGATAATTGATGTGTCAGCATCTCGAGTGGTGCTATAGAACACTGACTGATGAAACCTCTGACTCACTTTTCTTGGGGTCTCCTCATAAGCTGATGCGGGGAGCGGCAGATGCAGAGAATGGCTCCCTAGCTGCCAAGAGCAGGAGGAGCTTAGGCTGCAAGGAAGCAACAGTTGTGCTCGTGTGAGACTGCAGTGGGTCGCAGGTGGAGGCAGACGGGGCCGCAAGGTTCTGCAACATGTGCCGCGAGTGGTCGATCGCGCTGACTCTGCTGGGCGACGTGCCGTCGGTACGTCCGGGCGGGGGTGTTCCCCTTTTTTTATCACATTCCTTTTTTTTTTATTTAGGGCCAGAGGTACCCTGGCGGACATGTCCATGGCCAGTCTGTACTGTAACGTGGGAGTGGATCCGCTGGACCACCGCAAGCGGTGGTAGTTAAGCCACCCGAGGAACGGAATCTCACTCGTAGCACCCCGGTTTCACCAGAGGCCTGCCGCCCAAAGCGGGATGGACTTGCTGCGTGCGCGTGAGGACTACAGTGTCGTTACCCTTCTGACGTGACTTTGCTTGCGATGGGCTGTCCGGGGTACAGCCGTTGTACAAAATTCGTAATCCAATAGCGTTAGTCGGGGACAGGCAGAAGAGTCAGGGCAGTGCGGCAGAGGTTCGTGGTCAGAAGCGCTGCAAGGACGGTCAGGGCTAGGTGGCAACAGGCAAGGTCAGGAAACGTTAGCCGAACGCGACTGGTACTCGAGATATGCAGAATACGGGACTCAAGCGACACTCCAAACTTCTCACAAAGCACACCAACAAAGTCTACCGGCTAAACAGGTGCCGGGGAGGCGGAAACAATATATAGGACAGCGCCAGCAATAGAAGCCAATTACCGGTACACTCGGCCGCCTTTTTTATAAATTTAAACACGCGATCGCGTTGGACGGGCTGCGCATGGCACCGCCGACCGTACCGGTACGACACAGAAGGCCGACTTCACCGGAGCAGGGAGCCAGGGAAGCGAGCCGGCGATTGGGGACGAGGGTGGTCCCGCGGCCGTTGACCTGCGTGCCCAGCGCCGCGGGCCTGGCAGGCAGGGAAACTGACCGCAGCGGGCCCAGTGGGCACGTCCCGCGGCCCATGACATAGAGCTGTCATAAGGGGCGCATCCCCTACGGCACTAGGACAAATACACCGGCGTATTTGTCCTGCTTTTTTGCGCCCGTTCCCACGGCCCGGACCCGGTGGGGGGGGTGGGCGGCTTTTCTCCGCGATGAGCAGAGAACGCAGCCCTCCCATTGAGAGAAGCACAGATTCCGGTCCCGAAAAGCGGCAGAAGAAGAGGAAGATCCTGTGCTTGCTCCAATGTTTTGCCTCGCTGGACCACGGCCGGCAACGCCCGCCCGACGGAAAACCCATGCAGTGGGGGAGACTGCTTGCATGGGTATTTCCATAGTAGCACCAATTGTCTTAATTGATAATATATCTTCTTACCCCCCCCCCCCCCCCCCCCCACGGTCTGAAAAAAACCTGACAAACCGCGCTGAAAAAACCGGCCGAAAAATCCCGTGCCGTGGGGACATCCCTCTTATGAAACGAGCTGAATAAAAAGGACTTTTACCCAATATATAAGCGCCAATAACCTCAGCACTAACACCTAAACAGGAGCAAGCAAGAGTACATGGGTACGGCCTAAGAGGCTCGCCAATTTAGGTGGACGCGTGGAGGGACTGGATGAAAGGGTTATCAAGTGATAAATCACCAATCTGCATTCACCAAGGAGATGATGCTGGAACTTTTGTCTGGTGTCCTAATTTGTAAAGATGACTCCTGGGTAATCACATGTCTCAGCTCATTGAGGATATAGGGTTGCCTGTCGGGTAAAGCAGGTGTCCCCAAGTCCAGTCCTCAGGTCACCCACCAAGGAGTCCAATGTTTTCTGGCTTTACTTAAGCATTGCACAGGTGATATAATAATGGTCAGTGCATTCTGCACAGGTGATATCATTATGGTCAGTTCTTTCTGCACAGGTGATATCAATATGGTCAGTGCATTCTGCACAGGTGATATCATTATGGTCAGTATATTCTGCACAGGTGATATTATTGTCAGTGCATTCTGCACATGTGATATCATTATTGTCAGTGAATTCTGCACAGGTGGATATCATTATGGTCATGCATTCTGCAACAGGTGATATCATTATGGTCAAGTGCATTCTGCACAGGTGATATCATTATGGTCAGTGCATTCTGCTCAGGTGATATAATTATGGTCAGTGCATTCTGCACAGGTGATATCATTATGGTCAGTGCATTCTGCACAGGTGATATCATTATGGTCACTGCATTATGCACAGGAGTTATCATTATTGTCATTCAATTCTGGACTGGTGATATGATTTTTGTCCGTGCTTTCTGCACAGGTGATATCATTATGGTCAGTGCATTCTGCACAGGTGAGATCATTATGGTCAGTGCAGTCTGCACAGGTGATATCATTATGGTCAGTGCAGTCTGCACAGGTGATATCATTATTGTCAGTGCATTCTGCACAGGTGATATCATTATTGTCAGTGTATTCTGTGGGAGATCCTGACACAGGTGATATCATTATAGTCAGTGCATTCTGTGGGAGATCCTGAAAACATGACCTGTTGGTGGGGCATGAGGACTGGAGTTGGGGAACACTGGGGTATAGGAACAGGGAAGGTGGCAGTCATTATCTCAGCTCACAGGAGGACATAGAAATGCTGAATACTTTTCTGATTCCATTGAAAGAAAACAGGTTTAGTGATGATGAAGTCATTTTTCAGCATAATGGATCTTGTCACAGAACAAAGATTCAGTTACTAATATAGTGCTGACATATTCCGCAGTGCTGTACAGAGGTTGCTGAGGTATGCTTATATTACACAACAGGGCTCTTTCCTCCTCTATGTATCACACATTATGTAACACCATTGTATATTGACAGAGAACAGAGTCCATTTATTATCTGGGTGTAATTGTTTTGATTAAGCGCCATGTAATACCGATAGGTCTAATCCACGTTTTGGCATTTAGTTATGACTTATCAGAGAACTATAGATTTTCAGCTAAACAAAACAAAAAAAACACATAGGTTTTATATGTTTATCCAGAGCGGGGGCTGATCTTGAACTTTAATTAAAGGGTATAAGTAGATAGGAAAGCCTAAAATACCTTATTACATGATATCAAATAGAGACATGAGACATGCCAAACATAGAGGTACAGCCAACACCTGGAACAGGAGTAATGAAGCCTTAAAGGGGTTGTCTCACTACAATGATTTCTTTTTATGTTAAAGATCTTGCAAAAACAAGTCACTTTGCAATATGTGGGCCATTACCCGTGTTCCTACCTATTCCTAGATATCCCTTCTTGTATGGGCTTTGCATCAGCTCCTCAGTTGCTATAGCTACAGACCTGTTTGATCTCTCCCGCTAGGCTGCCAGCGCTGGTTTCTATAGCTACAGACCTGTTCCATCTCTCCTGATAGGCTGCCAGCACTGGTTTCTATAGCTACAGACCTGTTTGATCTATCCTGATAGGCTGCCAGCACTGGTTGCTATAGCTACAGACCTGTTCAATCTCTCCTGGTTGCTATAGCTACTACTGCAGCCTAGTAGAAGCCAGTAAACACGCCCCTGAATTCAAAATGAAACCAAGAAAACAGCACTGAGGAAAAGAGAATCGATTGTGAGACAACCCCTTTAAAGTGATACAGTAGACATGGTCTTTGGGGGAATAGCAAGAAAAGCAAACCCAACCATGGCGGGTATTAAAAGAGGCATGGACTCGCGGGACAAGGATGTCATTCTACCCCGCTGGCAAAGCAATTGGTTCGACCTCACTTAGAATATGCTGTTTCAGCTTCTGGCCCCAGTTATAGAAGAGATGTTGAGCTAGAGAGGTGCAAAGCAGCAACCCCAAACTTATAAGGGGAATGGAGCATCTTAGTTATGGTAGGGGTTAGTAAATTGATTTATTAGTCCTTGACAAAAGAGGGCTTCGGGGAAATGATTAATTTATATAAATATATAAATGATCCCTACAAAAGTATGGGAAAAATTATTTCAAGTGAAGCTCCCCTTAAAAGAAAAGGGACATTCCCTTCGCCTAGAGAAAAAAGGATTCATCTCAGGGGAAGGGCTTTCCTTCACTGTAAAAAGTGAATCTGTGGAATAGCCACCGAGGAGCGCTGGTCACACCCAGGAACAGAGAGGGTTTCAAGAAAGGCTTTGATATCTCCCTGAAACTAAAGAATAATTAATCGATGTAGCTATTTGAAATTCGGGATCCTGGCTGATGGCGGCCCTCTGGGTCGAGATGGGGTCTCCCCTGGACAGATTGTTCTGCCTTGTGGGTTCCGGGGCATCACCATGGCAGCTGGGCTTAAAATCCTTGTCTCCCTCCCTTCACCCACCCTTGGTTGAACTTGATGGACACGTGTCTTTTTTCAACCGTACTAACTATGTAACTATGTAACCACAAACCATTACCTCTAAATAATACAGTCATATGGTTACTGAATAAAACCGCTATAAGAAGAGCAAATATCACCTGGCTAATGCGGACAGCCGGCTCTCCACTCCCACAGCAGCACGATTATTGTTCCCGAACGTCTGTGTAGTTACATGACCACAGCCCGGACCTTTATAGCCAATAAGCGGTCGGCATCTAATTCATATACAACACCATTTTATATTCTACAGGAATCCAAGCAAATTTCTTTTTAGGTGGAGATCATCTTGAAAAGCTCCCCGGTCGTTTGGCCTTGTGGATCTTCCGATTGGGGACACGTAGACCACAAGGTTTGAATACTAAATTTGATATTATATATCATTATTGATTATGGTATGTTTTATATGCTGCAATATTTTTTTTTCGTATTCAAAGCTTTATTAAAACTTTAACATGTAAACATGAGTGATGAGAGCCAAAGTTGAGTATAACAACGACAATAGAAAATCATGTCAGTATCAGATGGGATCATCCGCATTTACATTACAGTAATATAACAGAGAGTGTGACATGGTAATACTGGAAAATCTAATTAGGGGCATCAGAAGTGAGTAGGGTGGGAGGGAGGGAAGGGGAAGAAGGGGGGAAAGAAGAAAAAAAAAGGGGGAGGAGGGAGGGAGGGGAGGTGCAATATTTATTTTAACGGTTTTGTATGTGTCACTTCTTGAGTGGGTGTTACCTCTCTCAGTCATATGACCGGGTACGAGGTATTTAGGGTGGCGCAGTCTGTTCACACTATGAATGTTGCTCCAAAACGCGTCAGCGTGAACTCTATTAACATGGATATAGAATTTTTAACGTTGGAGAAATACAAATCACATTTTACTGATTGCCAAGACTGTTTCTGCATCTGGACCCTGGAGTTACCTTGTCGGTGCATTTTTATACTCGATATGGGTTGGCTCTTCATTTATTCCGTGATGGAGTGGACATAATACGCTGTTATGGTCAGCTGGGCAACACCTATATTCTGTATACAAATTTTTCTTAGGAACCAAAATAGCTTGTATCACTATAACAGAGAAAACTATTATCTATAAAGAAAAAAAAGAGTGAATAAACTGCATTGAATAAGTTACATGTACCCCAATAAGGTGCCATCAAATAGTACCGCGTGTCCATCAAAAAACAAACCCTCATGCACAGTGTCAGACTGGGGTGCCTCGGGTCCACAGATGGAGTTGACTCTAGGGGCCCACAAGTTGAGTTTTTAGGGGCCCACTGATGGAGTTTATTTTAGGGGCCCACCCTACAGCTATTGTAAATGACTGTAGATGCCTCCTATACTCTGCCTCTTACTTTTTGCCACTTTTTCTATACTTTTCTGACTCTTGTGAGAATATATATGACATTAAAAAACAACTTTAGGTCTACCATGCTAAGAGGCCCACTGATGGTTTTCCCTATCCCCTGTGCGCCAGTCCAAGCCTGCTCATAAACTATTTTGATGGACAACCATCCTAAGGGACGTGGGTCACATAGACCCTGATGGGAGCATCTTTCCTGTCACCTACCAGGAGACCTTTCCAGGGTACATGTAGATTGTGAAACGAGTAGATGCAGTCTATGGTATGTAAAAAACTTTTTGGAGATATAAGATAAAATTGAAATTCTCCTTGTTTGGACACCACTGATGAGTCTGCGTGAGGACAAAATGCGTTTGGGGAAAGTATTTTTGTGACTAGAAACTATCTACTTTATAGGTCTCCTGTTTATGGGGAAAATATTGTTGTGACTACTAATTACCGACTTGATAGGTCTCCTGTATATAGTAATACTGTATATAGGTCTGCGGAGTAGAGGTTTTCTTATTAATCAAGGTGACTACTCAATATGGACATATAATTTAGATACAGTTTATATCTATTTTGTCTGTCCCCTTTAGGGATTGTTCAGGAGAATAGAATTAGGATAGCAGGGTCGCCCTTATCGGGGCGGGTTCTCCGCGAAGGGCATTTCCTGAACCGATTAGGGTGACAGTAGTAGGTTATCTAATATATCCCTGGATTGTTGTCCTTTACGTTTTTGTGTTTGTTTATAAAGAATATTAATAAAGGTTAAAGGGGTTGTCTCACCACATTGATTCATCTTACCTCAGTCCTGTTTACTTGGTTTCATTTTGAATTCAGAGGCGTGTTTACTGGCTTCCACTAGGCTGCAGTAGAAGCCAGGTCTGAAGCTATAGCAACCAGTGTGGCGCCTATCAGGAGAGATCAACAGGTCTGTAGCTATAGCAACCAGGCTGACAGCCTATCAGGAGAGATCAAACGGGTCTGTAGCTATAGTCGACCTGAGGAGCTGATGCACCCCCATACAAGGGGGATATCTAGGAATAGGTAGAACACGTTAAAGGCCCACATATCGCAAAGTGACTTGTTTTTGCAAGATCTTGAACATAAAAAGAAATCCTTGAAGTGAGACAACCCCTTTAAGTCAGTGTTTCTCAAGTCCAGTCCTCACGCCCCACCAACAGGTCATGTTTTCAGGATCTCTCACAGAATGCACTGACAATAATTATATCACCTGTGCAATACTGAGGAAATCCGGAAAACTTGACCTGTTGGTGGGTCTTGAGGACTGGAGTTGAAGAACACTGGGTTAAGTTTTAATAGGAATTATTTTTTGTGGCATAACAAATAGAAATAAATTAATAAAACTGTCAGGCTCTTGGAATGTGATGAGAAAAAAAAAAAAAATAAAATAAAAAAATTGCTTGGTCATTTAGGCTTCTCACTAAGAGGTTAATAAACGTCTGCTGCCGCCACCACGTAGGTAAACACACCTGCAAAACCGGAATATCCAGTCCAAAATTGGAGTAATTCTGTTTAGGACATGCTTTTTATTGTACTCATGCATCATGTTACCTAAACGATCCGATCACTCACCATAAACAGGAATTGTGGGTGCACGAAGGAAGAAACTCGACGTTGACACCTTTTTCTGGAGTCATCTCCAAAACCATAGCCCCACCCAGACTCTACGTGAGATGTGATTCCCGTCCTATTAAAATATTTCCTGGTTTCATGGGAAGTTCATGCCGGTCCTCTTACATCAGAACCACATACCTGCCCATTATAGAAACCACTGCGACAGTCCCAGTATAGAATCTGGACTAATAACAAGAATCAGGAAAGGTATTTATGGAAGAAAATCCATAATTTATACCGTTGTCTCCAATAGTGGAAGTCAATTAAGGGAATTTCTAAGGGCTTTTCAACAACCCTCCTTACTTAATCTGCGACCTAGTAAAACGGCCAATGGCGCTATTTCCATATTTTTCTGGATTATGGGAATTTCTCAGTTTAATAAATTCACTGATAGTCTGCTGTTACCATGTAGCAGTGACTTTTAAAAAAAATTAAAGGGGTTTTCCAAGACTTTTAAAAACCGTCCTCCCATTGTACGGAAAACGAAAACGAACCCATACTTACCACTCCCATCGCCACTGTTCCAGAGCTCCAGTGTCCCCCCAGGACCTTCACTGATGATGTCACGTTCAGGATCACAATGAGCTGCAGCCATTGACTGAACGCAGCTTTGTGGTTCACATGCGTGTACTATGCTAGTCATGTGGACACTGCTGAGGCCAAGAGTATTGGTTGCAGCATCAGGTGACCCATGGTGGTGACTGAGGGACCACTGGAACGCTGGAGCTCTGTAAGTGTTGGAACGGTGGTGATGGAAGAGGTAAGCATGGGTGCATTTTCTAAATTAGCACAAAGGGAGGTGGTGGAGTTTAACCCCTTAAGGACTGGAGGTCTTGAGTAAGTCCACGGGTCGTTAGCGGGGTGCTATCTTCCAGCGGGGAATCCGTCAGAGTGATACCATCAGACAGCCGCTGGGTGTTAGCGGCTAATCGCACGCACTAACACCCGGTGGGGCCGAACCACCCACCCTACGCGTTTAGACCCTTTAGATGGCCTCGGAAACGATCGACCGCGGCAGTCTTCCTCTTAACGATGCGACTGAACGAGCGGCTGCCCCGCGCACACATTCTTCACGGCAGGTGTCGGCCAGTACCCGGTGGCATAACCTGCGGTGCGGATTCCGATGGAGGACATGCCAGCGTCTCTGGAGCCTTGTGAAGGCCTCCGTCGTCAGCACTTGTCGACTCATTTTGCCCCACTTCGGGCCCCAGCATGGAAGTGCGTCCGGGGAGAGGGAAAACCGCCATCTTGGTACAGCCTAATGCATTGTTTTTGCATTGCATTAGATTGTATTAACAGATCGCACCCCCTAGTGGTCAAGCACGCGCCATAGGGGGACTCTCTCAATGTTAAAGTAAAAGAAAAAAAAAAAAAAGAAATTTTTAATAAAGTTTTTAAAGTACAAAGAAAAAGTATTTAAAAAGTGTCCACCAGCCCCCATTTCCCCATTTTACAATAAAACTAAGATAAACTAGAATAAAAGTTACGCAGAATAATTTGTGTCGCGCGTCCAGAAAATGTCCCGATCTATAAAAGAGTCATGAACATAATTTATCTGTATGATGACACCGTAGGCAATAAAAAAAAAAATTCACAAACAGCAAAATTGAGTTTTTTGGTCATTTTCACATTCACTAAAAAATGGTATTAAAAGTAATGACAATAGATGTCCGCATCGACATATTCCAAACTGCTACGATAAATTAAGTACACTTCAGCCCGCGAAAAAATTTGCCCCTCATACTGATGCTCCGTAGGCTGTTAGAGTACATAGAAGTTATTGTGTTCAATAAGAAGGGTGCCTGCCAGCGCAAATTTAAAAACAATTAGAAAATGATATGAGAATTTTTTTTACCAACCCGGTTGGTAAGCTCCTAGAGTCATAAAGGAAAACCCTACATGTTGGTATTGCCAGATGGCGTAACAGACTGTAGTAATACAGATAAACTCATTATATTACGCCGTTAAAAGCAAAACCCCCGCAAACATGGCGAATATAAAAGAGAAAAAACTTTCACAATTTGTCCCATAACTTGGAAATTTTTGGTGTTTCCAGTAGTATTCTATCTGTACAGTGAATAACACTGCATTAGAAAAGTACATATTGTCCCACAAAATAAGTAGCTTCATACTGTCTATTGTAGGTGGAAAAATAAAATGACTTATTGGCTCCTGGGGAAGGTGAGGAGGGCAAAAAACGAACGTGTCAACAGAATAAAAAACCGAAGGGTCCATTTAAAGGTCCTGGAAAACCCCTTTAAAAAAAATGGGTTGTGATGTGGAAACAGTAGAATATTGATGAACATATTAAACCAAGAAGTTCCTATAATCCAGGATAAGACCCAAAAAATATGGAAATACTTTGCCTTTTTCTATGGCCCAGGATAAGGCACAGCCAAAAAACATCCAAAATCTGCCCCATGTGGTTACATCACAAACTGGAGCAGTTCTTGAAGGATTTTGTTAGTTCACCATTACAGGGGCCACTATGTTTGTCTGTAAATTTGGTGGCGTTTCAAGGCGTTTAGTTGGCTGGAAAAAACGAGATGTAGAGATTTTTAGCAAAAAAAAAGAGCAAATTTTAAAGGTTCCAGAATCTTCAGTTTTGAAATAAGATCTAGTCTGAATCGGTTGGACCACAAGGGGCCAGACTTTAGCACCAGTAAGCTTGATTATTGCCATTAGGGCAGGTTCCCATCATGTTTTTGGCATAATTGCATTGCCTTACATAATGACTTTAGTTCTTATCAATTGATTTATATTCCTCGTCAATACAAAGGACAAAATTTAGTTTATATTCCTATTTAGCCATTTAGGGCGACATGTATGAACAGCATAAACATATGCATAACACTTTTTTTCTAATTTAAAATTTCCATAGGCTCTAATAACTTGTGGTATACTCATTAGTCTAGCCGTTCAGGATTAGTCCATTGTTGCTCCCAATATTGGCTTAGCTGGAGAATTCAGATACCAAGCAGAGAGTAACCCATCTTGACTCTTCGATTTATGGTTTGACATTGTGAAGATAGGAGGTATTTCTCGTTTGGTCAGCGTGGCGCTCAATGTGAGGGATTGTATAAAGGGGTCATTTTTTTAAAGACCTGTATGAACAGGGCTGTGCCAGTTTTCTGGCATCAAAAAGCTTCAGTAGCTCTGTTCTATTGATGTGAGAATAGTTGTATTCCAAACGTTGACACCATAAGTGCTTGTGTAACACTTTTTAGTGCGCCAAGGATTTGTGGCGTTCTGGGGGCGTCACACCACATTCATAGAATTAAACACATTTATGAATGTTGACACCATAATATAAGCGTGCAAATTAGTTAGAACAGCGCCAGGACCTTGGTAAGAGGTGTGCTGAGCCAGACTTTGTCGGTATTGGTCTACCACTGCCCTGGTATGTATAACTGCAGAAGATTAGCAGACCAGGGTAAAGGATCTGGTCGCTGAGCCAGACTTGTGGTATTGGACTCTACACTGCCCTGTATGTATTATCTGCAGTAAGAACAGCAGACCAGGGTAAAGGTGGTGCAGAGCCGAGACTTGTGGCTATTGCCGCTACACAGCCCTGTATGTATGACCTGCTAGGAAGAACTCAGCCAGACCAGGGTAAGGTGGATGCATGAGGCTCAGACTTGTGTGTATTGGCCCTACACTGCCTGTATGTATGAGCTGCAGAAGACAGCAGGCAGACCAGGGTAAAGGTGGTGACCTGAGCCAGACTTGCTGGTTATTGGCCCTACAACCTGCCGCTGTATGTATGACACTGCAGAAGATACAGACCAGAGGTTTTTAAGGTGGTGACCTGAGCCAGAAACTTGTGGGTATTGGCTCTACAATGCCCGGTATGTGTGATTGACATGCAAAGAACAGCCAGTCCAAGGGTGAAGGTTGGTCGCCTGAGCCAGAATTGTGGTATTGGTTTACACTGCCCTGTATGTATGACCTGCAGGAAGAACAGCAGACCAGGGTAAAGGTGGTGATGTGCCAGACGTTGTCGCGTATGGGCTCTACACTGCCATGTATGTATGATCTGCAGAACGAACAGCCAGACCAGGGGTAAAGGTGGGTGCACTGAGCGAGACTTGTGGGATTGGTTCTACACTGCCGCCTCGTATGTATGACTGACAGAAGCCATGAACAGCCAAGACCTGGGTAAAGGTGGTGCCTGAAGCCGACTTGTGGTATTGGCTCTACATGCCCCTGTATGTATGACTGCGCAGAAGAACGACCAGGGTATAAAGGTGCGTGCCTGAGCCAGACTTGTTGTATTGGCTCTACCACTGACCTGTATGTATGAACCTGCAGAGAATACGCTCCAGACAGGGTAAGGTGGTCCTGAGCCCAGACTTGTCGGGTATTTGGCTCTATACACTGGCCCTGTTGTATGACTGCAGAAGAAACAGACAGGTTAATGGTGTGTGCCTGAGCCAGACTTGTCGGTCGGTATTGGCTCTACAGACTGCCTCCTGTATGTATGGACCGTGCAGAAGAATCAGACAGGGTGTTAAAGGTGGGTTCCTGAGCCCAGACTTGTGGTATTGGGTCTACACTGCCCTGTATGTGTGACCTGCTAGAAAGAACAGCCAGACCAGGGTGAAAGGTGAGTAGCTGTGCACAGACTTGTGGTTTTCGCTCTTACACTGCCCTGTATGTATGACCTGCAGGTAAGAACAGACCAGTCCAGGGTAAAGGTGGTGCCTGAGCCAGACTTGTGGTATTGGCTCTATACTGCCCTCTATACATGACCTGCAGAAGAACAGCTTCATACATTCTGCTGCATCCTACGCTGCCTCAAAGCAATTTAGAACTGGCCTGTCAGCGCCAACGTTCATACCTGTCGCCCTTAGAGTTTGTAAGCTCTTTTGAATCGGGATCTCTCTTCTTTTGTCTTATTGTTTGTCCACTTGTTTTGGTTACTGCGCTGCAGAATAGGTTGGCGCTCTGTTAATAAAGATTATTACTACTTGGCTTATGGTTATGGGTGTTTTGTTTCTCTTTCTACCAAGCGCAATATTTGACTCTGTTTTTGCAGCTGCTGCCTGGCATTGAGCTCTGCTGTTTAGTATGGTATTACCATATATACCTGTGTCCTTCTTCGTTTCTGCCATTCATGTTACTTTGAGTTTGTAGGTAGCTTTACATGTAGATTTATCCTGCTGTTCATGCTGCCAATAACATTTTTCTGCAATGCTGCAATCACTCAGAGTTCAACTTTCATTTTTCTACTTCTCCTTCTTTCTATATCCCACACCTGCACAACTTAGCAGGATTGAGCGGCTGAGTCTGCGTGGGACCACCCTCTGACTGCTTGGAATGGCTCTGGACCACCCAGTAATGTCCCGGACTGGCCCATAACACCCACAAAGTGTACAGTACCACCAATTTGGGGGCAGAATTTACACAAGCCCTACCCCATTGCAAGCCAATGCGGATCACCAGAAATACTTAGCGGTCCGCAGAGCGCATGCTATAAAGGTTCCCAATGTCAACACTAACAGACTAGAGTTCAGAAACATGATTGATTACCAAGTGGAAGATCTTCTCACAAACCGCTAATAACTCCCCCAAGCAATATGCATAATTTACTTTAAAAAATATAAATATACAGTATCTACCACACAAGTGCAATCATGTAGAAATGAACTAACAGCAACATATCAATATATTATACAGAGATCCCTAAACATAAAATATTTATGGATTCCAGAATGAGCATTGTATGATGAGACCATAACTCTATGGAAAACTGCTAACTGGTCCTGAAGTCCCAAAATGTCCCCAACATAAAAAAAATAATTAGGTGGATATCGAATCCAGATAAAGCGCGTCCTTCCATATAACATCAGAAAGTGCGTCTGGAAATCACTTTCTATGATCAGGACAGGAGCTTCTTTGGATTGTGGACTTAATACACAGTGGACCACTGGTGTCCAAATGAGATGCTCATCCTGGCAAAATATAGAGCAGTACAGGGCATGTAGTACCGCACTGTACTGTACAGAGGCTATAGACTGCCAATCACTGCATGCACCTCACTAATATATGTAAGAGCACACAGGACATGTGATACTCGCACTGTACCTATAGAGATGCGCTATAAGACCACCAATCACTGCATGCAACCTCGCTAATACATAGTAGAGCAGTCCAGGACAAGTAGTACCGCCACTGTACTGTAGAGAGCGGATCTATGGACCGCAATCACGTGCATGCACCTCACTATACATTTAAAGCATACAGGACATGTAGTACCACCACTGTACTGTAAGAGAGGCGCTATAGACCACCATCACCTGCATGCACCTCACTAATACATGTAAGAGCAGTACAGGACATGTAGTAATTTCCACTGTACTTTAGAGAGGTACAAAAACCACCAATCACTGCATTCACCTTTAACTAATACATTTAATAGCAGCACATGCATGAAGTACCGCCACTGTACTGTAGAAATGGCGCTATAACTGCCAATCACTGCATCACCTCACTAATACATTTTAAACCAGTACAGGACATGTTGTACCGGCACTGTACAGTATAGAGGTGCCTATATCAATAGTAAAAAGTATACAAGCACAAGCGCCAATATAAGAGAGCGCTGAAAAAATGCCTCTGCTGTTATCCCCAAACTTTAATTACCAAATTATACATAAAACAAATACACCAGCACCAACTCTTCTATCTACTCCCAATCAATATAGCGATTTTTCCAGAAATTAGAATAGCACAACAATCACTATTTGATTAGAGCTAATAGTCAACACCTGAGACCAATGGTGGTTATTCCAAATCGAGCACTCTACCCTAATCGACTCCCGTACTCGAACAACTAAAAGGTCCATTAGAAAATACACAAAAAGCACCAAAATACAAGAAAGCTGCAACGACCTAAAAGCTCCTTTCCATAAACTGTAAAAAAAAAAGATCCGATCTGTATTATACCACACGATCCACTTTACTGACAAAGTAAGGAATGGTACCGTTCGTGATCAAATAATCACCAAGCGGCCGGCAGCGCTCAGGATAACCAACATTTAAAAACTAACTGGCAGACAAAGGTGACGTCACCTAGACTAACAGGAGCTTGTCCAATACAAAAAAACCAACGCGTTTCTGGATAAATCACGGCTTTCCTTCATCAGTCTGCATTGGAATTGCCAAGCTAGCATGACTACCATCCCTTTCTTTATGTCAGTTTAGATAAAACATTAATGTAAATATAAAAAACTTTAATCTTTATTATCAAATATTAAAACAATCACTAAATTCTCACTAGTATTATATAATCCTTAAAAGTAATAAATCCCTAAAGATATAATAATAATAATAATCTCTAAATAAATCCTTAAAAATAAACATATATGCTTTTATCACTTTAGGAGTGATGAGCAACGCAGCCCATATTCACACCAGGGAGGTGACCTCATGAGGATTTGAACCAGCAGCCAACCAGGTCGTCAACTCTCTGGAGAGCGACAGGGCCCTGCACCAACTGGAAGCCCACTCGAAACCTTCAGGCACCGTCTCGACCCTTCACACAGCATTCTCAAACTTTGGCACACCATCATAGACCTTTGCGCTTAGCTCTTGAACTACCGCTACAACCGGCTTCGAACCGTCGACCTTCGGCGCAGCGTTCTCAATTCCGCCACTATCATAGACCTTATTGCGATTACTCATGAACTCACGCACCTGAGCTCGAACCGTCGAGACCCATCTCGCAGCGTTTCTCAATACTCTGGCGCCGCCATCATAACCTTTGCGCTAAGCTTCTTGAACTACCGCACACGGGGCACGAACCGGTTTGTACCTTCAGGCACCAAGAGCGAATGAGCACATAAGCAGTATGCCACTCGACCGCTTACTCTGTGAGGTTTGTTTTCTGTCCTCAAATAAATTCTTGTGACATGGACGAGAGGTTTGTAAAATTGTGGAAGACAAGAGAGATGTGAGGATCCAGGGCCGGGGATCAATCCCACAGCCTCTGGATTTCATTTTTTTTATTGGTGCTATTCTATTTTCATGGATTTTAATAACAGAGAACAAAACAATATAAAAATTTGTATCCAAGGCTCACCGGTAATAATAGTCATATAACGGATACGGTCCAAGTACGACGACACCGTAGGAGTTGAGCGGAATGCAGATACCCATCGCATCTGGACCCATGCCGTCTGCAATGAGCAGAGAGTATAAATGACATCCAAGGCTATAAGAGACAGATGTCCAATAGGCAGCGGTAAGCACCGAGGATAGAGACCGGGGCGCATTGGAGAGCAGTTCCGCTGCAGCAGAACTGTAGCTGATTAGAAGACAAGTGGCAGTAGATGAGCAGTGAAGGGGTAATACGGAGTATATTACCAAGGAGTAACCTGAGGCTCCTCACAAACGTTTCACAAATCAATGTCGTCCTCTTCTGCCCCTTCTGATCTAACTCTGAGGCATTTTCACCAAAAGACCAAACTCACCAAAGCCCTGAGGCCCTGAACGTGCTCCCATGGCAGCTTCACTGACTTCCTGCAATCACTGCATTAGGTGTCACAAGTGGACGGAGAGCCCCTCACACAACCTGGTGGAGCTGAAGCAGGAAGCTGCAGACAGCGCCTCCGGCTGGCTGGGGTCACACGCTGCTGCTGCTTTTGCTTTTTGTTTTCTTTGACTCTGAGCTCGCTTCTCTATTGGCCGTCACCAGGGTTTCCCTGTTACTTGATTGGCTCGGTTTGTTTCTATGGTTTTGATGGATACAGACGTGGGCACATACACTGCATACGTTTTCCATTGGTGGACACTGTCGTGGATGGCCACCCGGGGGGACTGCCCCTCAGGTCCTTCATGCATGCCCGTAACCTGTGCTAAACGCGGCACTGCCTGTGGTGCCCCTTCGTGGAGGAGACCGCCTACCATCTCTTCTGGGAGTGCCCCCTTTGCTCAGCGTTTGTTGGATTTCCTAAAAGACTCCGTAGCCAGGAATGATATCAAGCACACGTCCGTGCTTTATGGGCTCTTTCCCGGGGTACACACAGTCGCGACCATCCAGGAGGCCTGGCACCTTATGAACTGCTTTAAGGACGCTCTATGGAGAGAGGATGTGGATTGCAGATTATTGTCGGCGGCTGCTCCACGGCCGGCTCAGAGACTAGAACGCCCTGGATGGTCGCCGGGAAGAGGACGACGAGATTTAATTTTTTATTGGCTTATTGCTTATTTGCTTAGTCTATGTCCTTTCCCATATCCCTCTTCCCTTTGTGTGTCTACTGTGCATATCATTTTTATCAAGCTTCGGGCCTGTCAAGTAGAGGACCCTCCCGTATACGCGCCTCCCACTTCCCCACTAACCTTGCTCTTTTTACAGGTTTAAGCTAGTTCATTGGTTAATCACGTTACAGTAGGAATGTGCATGATTGCTAGGACAGTCATGCTCTAGTATTTGCATAGAATTTACATAGTGGATAGTGGGTAGGAATATTGAATGTATGCATAATGTATGGACATTTATTCCCGAGCTGCGTCTCATGCCTGGGTGTGTGTATGGATTAGACCATTTGGTTGCTAATAAACTCTTTATTTTATCCAAAAATTGGTGGACACTGTACCCTATACATGTTTGGACAGTTTAAACAAGTGCAGCAAATGTTTTTTTTCTTCCATCTGTCCAAATATAAAGGGAAGGTCGTGAAAGGGATAGCACCGCCATACACTCACCGGCCACTTTATTAGGTACACCTGTCCAACTGCTCGTTAACACTTAATTTCTAATCAGCCAATCACATGGCGGCAACTCAGTGCATTTAGGCATGTAGACATGGTCAAGACAATCTCCTGCAGTTCAAACCGAGCATCAGTATGGGAAGAAAGGTGATTTGAGTGCCCTTTGAACGTGGCATGGTTGTTGGTGCCAGAAGGGCTGGTCTGAGTATTCAGAAACTGCTGATCTCCTGGGATTTTCACGCACAACCATCTCTAGGGTTTACAGAGAATGGTCCGAAAAAGAAAAAACATCCAGTGAGCGGCAGTC
Organism: Phyllomedusa bahiana; assembly: GCA_025379985.1. NCBI lineage: Eukaryota > Metazoa > Chordata > Amphibia > Anura > Hylidae > Phyllomedusa > Phyllomedusa bahiana. The sequence goes on from JAODAL010001662.1 coordinate 71,669, forward strand.
CTGTGGGCGGAAATGCCTTGTTGATGCCAGAGGTCAAAGGAGAATGGGCAGACTGGTTCGAGCTGATAGAAAGGCAACAGTGACTCAAATAGCCACCCGTTACAACCAAGGTAGGCAGAAGAGCATCTCTGAACGCACAGTACGGCGAACTTTGAGGCAGATGGGCTACAGCAGCAGAAGACCACACCGGGTGCCACTCCTTTCAGCTAAGAACAGGAAACTGAGGCTCCAATTTGCCCAAGCTCATCGAAATTGGACAGTAGAAGATTGGAAAAACGTTGCCTGGTCTGATGAGTCTCGATTTCTGCTGCGACATTCGGATGGTAGGGTCAGAATTTGGCGTCAACAACATGAAAGCATGGATCCATCCTGCCTTGTATCAACGGTTCAGGCTGGTGGTGGTGGTGTCATGGGTGTGGGGAATATTTTCTTGGCACTCTTTGGCCCCTTGGTACCAATTGAGCATCGTTGCAACACCTTGTGAATCTATGCCACGAAGAAAATTTAGGCAGTTCTGAAGGCAAAAGGGGGTCCAACCCGTTACTAGCATGGTGTACCTAATAAAGTGGCCGGTGAGTGTATACTGTGGCCCTGTGTCCAGCCATAGGAGTCAGTGAAGATGGTAACGCAAATGTTTAGTAACACGTTTTTATTGTAAGAAACGTATAAATCAGACGAGTGAACATGATGTGAACCTGAGCCGCCAATAAATGCAGGTGATTTTAATGCCAGTGGTTTTTTACGGAATTTTGTAACCGATGAAATTGGAGTCATGTAAAGGTTTACGTTTCCTTTCATTGATCACATTTTTATTGAGTTTTTCTTCTGTTTTTCTTTTTTTAACTGTAACGCGTGAACCCGGGGCTCAAGCTGACGATTTTTGTTCTATTTTTGTCTTTGGTACGCCTCCCTTTTTTCCCACAGTTTTGGCCAGGTTTTCCTTTTTTTAATGTATGTATTTTCATTCTTCTCATCTATTTTTGCAATTTTTCGTCTTTTTTTTTTTTGTCTGCCTTTTTTTTTATAGGAATTGCTTCCAGCTTTGAAAATGAAGATCAGCTATTTGCCTGAAGCAGCTACTTTACCTTCAGAGTAATTGTGAATGTAGTGGATGAAGGACACTTGCTTAAGATAGTAAGTTGTACTACTGTAACTTCCTAATTATACGTTTTATTGAGGTGCCCTGTAACTGAGGAAGCCGGGCCTGGAAATTCCTGGTATTAGTATCTGGCAATCACATGTTACACTTCTTCCAGCAGCTGCAAACATGTCCACTAGGCTCTCAAGCGTGAGCGAGCTGCCTCCAGGCTGAAAAAGCTCTCGAGCTGTGACTACACACAGCAACAATTACATTCAATGCAACCTGCACACGTAAATATGTGTAGAAGAAATGCATGTCCCTGACTAATGTACGAATGTGAAGCCAATACATCAGTCGGATGATTGGTTCTACCGACCACCCTCCTGAAAACAAAGAGAACCCACAATTGTCACTGAAATAACTTGAAACTGTGAAAAGTATCAAACACTTTTGAATTGTGGTTCAAACAAAATAAAACGTAGGAAACTGTCCTGGACAAAAATAACGGTAGCCCTAGAAGAGATTGACCATAAGGACATGTTAAACTAAGATATGTCCTGTTAGCATGACAGGTGTCTTCAAACCTGTAACCAGTCAGTTTGACTATTTAAAGAGTGAAAATTAGTCCCTGTGCTGTTTGGTATCATGGTGTGCACCACACTGAACATAGACCAAAGAAAGCTACAGCGGTAGTTGCTTCAAGGGATTACAAAGAAAATTCTAGACAAACATGTTAAACACAAAGGCTATAAAACCATCTCCAACCAGCTTAATGGTTCCTCTTACTACAACTGCACATATAATTTAGAAGTTTATGGTCTGCAACAGGGGTCCCCAACTCCAGTCCTCACGACGACCAACAGGTCATGTTTTCTGGCTGTCCTTAGCATTGAACAGGTGATGTAATTATGGTCAGTGCATTCTGTGGGAGATCCTGAAAACATGACCTGTTGGTGGGCTTGAGGACTGGAGTTGGGGAACACTGGTCTATATGACGGTCGTCGATCTCCTTTAATGTAACCACAATAGAAAATCCAATGAGAAATTGAAGGGACTGATCATATGAAAACCTTAAAAGTTTGAGGGACAAAGGGTCCATCATTTAAGGGTTCATCATTTAGATTTTTCTTTAATTTTTGGTTGAACCACAATTCTAAAGCAACATCTTGATTTTTATTATGCAATTTTTAGTCAATTTCAATTAATTTTCTTTTTTTTTCAGTGACCTTTGTGGGTTTTTCTTTTTAACATTAGAATACGACAATGTTTTCAATGTGTGTATGACATCTGAATATCCAAAGGATTGTAGACCCCTTTAGATTGGTGAGTAATAGAAAAGCCCAATGATTTCTTCTAATAGTTCTCGAAGAAAGGCAGAAGATAGTTTAGACAGAAGTCTTTCGTCAACATTATAGACTGCATCAGTATTATTCCCAACAAAATTACAAACAGCTTAGCAGAGGTAAAAAAAATTCTGCCAGTGCCGGTGTACAATAGATCTATCCAGAGACGCAACTTAAGGGGGTTTTGCCACAAAGTTAAATTGACGTGGAAGTTTGCAAATGAAATAACAAACATTTTCACCATTCATCATTATTAAAAATTCTGGACCGATTTTGTCTTAGCTGCTCCTTTAGTGATCCATTGTTTACAGCTCGTCTCCAGGGGATACGACCAGGGCTGAAAGCTCCTTACTCCTAGTCGCACATACTAAGACATCACCTCTCCTCTCAGGCAGCTACTGAGTGTTCAAACCCCAGGTGCTGTCATTCTACTCCCGTCCTCTGTGCTCCTTAGTAATTAGTCAAACAGTGCAAATAAATAAAAAATAAACCTCAATGAGGTCTGTGTATTGATAAAGAGAAAAAAAAAAAAAGTTGGGTTCCTGCAGGGATTTGAACCTAGGACTCTTGTGTCTGAAGGCAAAAACTTTACCTCTCAGCTACTCACAATGCTTTACATAAACAGACCTTTCTTTGACTACAGAGAGGAAAGGCCTGGTGATGTCATCCTGCTGAGTCACATGATAGGCAATTCAAACACATAACACACGCCCCCTTTTGAGCACACAGAGCTGAACGCAGGAGGTATGAAATGAGATTGTGGCAAAACCCCTTTAAAGCTCCTCAACCTACAATGTGAAATTTAGATTACTGGTGTCTTCCTTTGTGGCATAGGGGCTTTTGAGACCCCTCATTCTCTAGGGACCAGTAACAACATCTAGTTCTGTACCCCCTATAGCTCAATCCTTAATCTGTCACAGCCTTGTGGTCTTTGTTAAAAATGAAAGCCACCAGGCAGGTGTGAACAGGGTCTAAGAAGCACAAGTCCTACTTACTATTGTAAATCCAGTCAGATCTCTAAATATTTGCCTACATCCAGCCAATAGTCAATTTGCATTTGGAAAGGGTGTACTTCTAGGTCATAGATTAAAAAACAGGATGACGTGTCAATGTCGTGTGTTTGTTATGCCAGAAAGATACTGCAAATTCACCAACTTAAAGGGGTTTTTACCACAAATTTAAAATAATTCATTCATCATTGCAAACATTTCTGCACCATCTTTGTTTTAGCTGCTCCCTTAGTGATCCATAGTGTACAGCCCACCTCCAGGGGATATGGCCAGTGACCAAAGATCTTCAGACCTGACCACACATGCTCAGACATTACCTCTCCTCTCAGACAGCTACTGTCAGTCTCTTCCCTGCTTAGTCATCACACACACAAACTCACTGCTGAGCGAGTGCTCAACCCCAGGTGCTGTCATTCTACTCCCATTCTCTGTACTCCTTAGTAATCACACACACTCACTGCTGAGCGAGTGTTCAACCCCAGGGGCTGTCATTCTACTCCCATTCTCTGTACTCCTTAGTAATCACACACACTCACTGCTGAGCGAGTGTTCAACCCCAGGTGCTGTCATCTACTTCTTCCTCTGTACTCCTTAGTAATCACACACACTCAATGCTGAGCGAGTGTTCAACCCCAGGTGCTGTCATTCTACTCCTTCCTCTGTACTCCTTAGTAATCACACACACTCACTGCTGAGCGAGTGCTCAACCCCAGGTGCTGTCACCAGGTAAACTGAGAAAAAAAAATTTGGTTCCTGCAAGGATTTGAACCTAGAACCACAATGCTGAATAAGTGCTAACCACTCAGTTACATTGTAGCTAATCTCAGATCTTTACATAAACAGACCTTTGTTTGACTAGAGTGAGCACACTGAGGGGAAATGCATGATGTCAAGCCTGAAGAGTCACATACTATGCAGTTCAAACAAATAATACCCCCTTTTGAACACACTGAAAGCTGAAGCAGGACAAACCAAGCATGAAATGCCTTTATGGATTCTTTTGCTAGTATAAAGCATGTTAAATGGCCAAATGCATTGTAGTCTGACTGTTTGTCCTCTAGAACTACAGGGGACCTTCATGGTATCCTTCAGGATAACTTTTTTCTTGTACTCTGACGGCATACCACAAACTAGGACCTGAAACACATAATAAATGTTCAAAGTACACACCAGATATCCAATGCAAATTGACATAGAATTCAGCTACAATCTCCAGAGAAAATCTTTCCCAACATTCCTTAGATTCAACCCCTTCTCACCACAGTGTATTTTATTAATTGTATTTGTTTCTTTTCTTACCACCTCAAGAGCCAATTTTTTATTAATATTTCTGTTTACAGAGTTGAACGAGCGCTTACTTTTTGCAGGACAAAATGTACTTTTTATGATTCATTGATCATACCATATAATGTGTTGAGAAAACAAACAATTGTGCCATTTTTTCGGGTATTTTGTTTATATGGCATTCATTGTTCAGTATAATAAGCATGTTATTTATATTCTAGAGGTTAATACAATTCCGGTGAGTTTTCATCATGTTCTCGTATTTTTTTTTATAAAAAAACAAAACTGTAGCAGCGCCAAGAAGTGGGAGTATGAAGCTGTAGAACCACCAACAGCCTGAACAGGAAGTGGGAGCCTGAAACGATAGAACTGCCCACAGCCTGAACAGGAAGTGGGAGCCTGAAATGATATAACTGCCCACAGCCTGAACAGGAAGTGGGAGCCTGAAGCTGTAGAACTTCCCACAGCCTGGAGAGGAAGTGGGAGCCTGAAGCTGTAGAACCGTCCACAGCCTGAACAGGAAGTGGGAGCCTAAAGTTGAAGAACCGTCCACAACCTGAACAGGAAGTGGGAGCCTAAAGTTGAAGAACCGTCCACAGCCTGAACAGGAAGTGGGAGCCTAAAGTTGAAGAACCGTCCACAGCCTTAACAGGAAGTGGGAGCCTTAAGTTGTAGAACTGTCCACAACCTGAACAGGAAGGGGAGCCTAAAGTTGTAGAACCGTCCACAGCCTGAACAGGAAGTGGGAGCCTAAAGTTGTAGAAACATCCACAGCCTGAACAGGAAGTGGGAGCCTAAAGTTGTAGAACCGTCCACAGCCTGAACAGGATGTGGGAGCCTAAAGTTGTAGAACCGTCCACAGCCTGAACAGGAAGTGGGAGCCTAAAGTTGTAGAAACGTCCACAGCCTGAACAGGAAGTGGGAGCCTAAAGTTGTAGAAACTTCCACAGCCTTAACAGGAAGTGGGAGCCTAAAGATGTAGAATCGTCCACAGCCTGAACAGGAAGTGGGAGCCTGAAACCATAGAACCGCCCACAGCCTGAACAGGAAGTGGGAGCCTGAAACCATAGAACCGTCCACAGCCTGAACAGGCAATAAGAGCCTGAAGCTGTAGAACCACCAACAGCCTGAACAGGAAGTAGGAGCCACAAGCTGTAGAACTGCCCACAGCCTGAACAGGAAGTGGAAGCCTGAAGCTGTAGAACTGCCCACAGCCTGAACAGGAAGTGGAAGCCTGAAGCTGTAGAACTGCCCACAGCCTGAACAGGAAGTGGAAGCCTGAAGCTGTAGAACCGCTCACAGCCTGAACAGGAAGCGAGAGTCTGAAGCTATAGAACCGCCTGCACAGGAAGTGGGAGCCTGAAGCTGTAGAACCCTAAACAGCCTGAACAGGAAGTGGGAGCCTGAAGCTGGCTGTGAAGAGCAAGCTCTTAGTGGTTTAACATGTTCGATACATTGAAGTCGCAAGACAAATCTTTTGAGTGATGGCAATTAAAAGCGGTTTTTTAATTTTGATTTTTATTTAAAAAAAAAAAAAAAAAGAGGGAAAAAGAAACCAAAGGAAACGAACATAAATGGGAAATGATGCTATACAGAGGTATCGTCAACAAAATATAAAACTTACAGGCAGCACTCTTTAAATATAAAATGAAAACTTAACACCGTGTACAGGTTTCATCTGAGTACATATTTATTTGATAAATATAAGGTGGACACAACTAACTACATACAGTTATGCAAGACTAAAAAGCACAATTACGTTATTTTTGAACATGTTTGACCTTCAATTCGAGAGGGAGGAAGCGGCACTTCATCGCACTGGCACTGAAGGGGATACAAATATGAAGGATTAATTTGTACATACAATGTACAGACAAAATACCGTGGCCCTTTTTGGATGTTTTATTATAGATTGTACCATTTATTTGTCATTTTCCCCGTCTGATCAGTATATCAAAAATTATACAAAGAGAATTTGGTTACTATCTTTTTTTTTTTTCTTTAATTTCCCTATAATCCACTTTTTTATTTTCACTGTGTGTGTTTTACCTCATGTAGCACCTTAAAATACACAGGACTAATGCGTGTCGGCTAAAATACTCGATGTACAAAGAAAAAAAAAATGTCGTTTGTTGTCACAAAGGGTCAAAGTATTTTACATGAGTGGAAACAATGTTGTGATTTCACACAAAATGCACCCAGCCCATCATGTTCCCCACCCTCCCCCACCCCCGAATATAGGATTATTTCCACACCATATGGAAACACACACATTTTTTTTTTTTAAACATTTTTCTAACCACTTTTTTTTGCAAAATAAAAAACAAACAAATGCACATTCCCAGGAAAATGAATGTGTCTGTGTTTTATGTCTCTACTGCTCATATACATTATTTACATAGGGTGTGTGAAGTCCTTTAAACCCTGCCCAGACCCCAAAGGGCTAAGCATAAGCTGGCAATGCCGTCATCCCTTTTCCCCTCCTTAAAGTGAACGGGTTAACTTTTTTCCAGTTGCAAAAAAATTAAAAATTAAAAAAAATTAAAAACAGCCTTAACAACTGTTGCATTTTTACGTCATCGGTTGTTCCATAATTTCTTCTTGCACTGCTGCCTATGACAAAGGTGTTTGATGCTGTAAAATGATAGGCATTGCTTTAAATTTCTAATTTAGAACGGTGGAATTTTATCATTTTAGAATCCAAAATTATAAAATTTGAATTTTTTTTTTTTTTTTACATTTTTGAATTGGTCAAATTTTGAAGTGCAAGGAGTTGAAATGCAAAGCCAAAGCCCATCCCTACCAATCCTATCATAATGCAGCAGGTATTTGATTGGGTTTCTTTCCGTTTATCGGGTTCTAAATTTTCATAAATACAAGAACCTTATAACTTAGCGTAACCCCTTCACTTCCACAGCAGCTGGAGACGTCTCTAGGAGGGAGAAATAATATCACTGTGGGGACAGCTGCTAAATCAAGAGGTAAAAGGGGTGAAGGAGAGGGGGGGGGGATGTGTCACATGGACTTGGCATTATAAAAAACAAAAAAACTGCATGAGAACAAACCATGTCACTAAGCAACACATACTTCTAAAATTTTTGAACATATTTACAAGAGTTTAATTGCATATGAACAGAATTGTGTGCTGCCATCTTACCTTACTAAGACACCGGAATTTAGAAAATGGAAAAAAAAAATAAAATAAAAAAAAACAGAAAAAATACACACAAATAGAAAGTGGAGATGCATTTATAAAAAAAAGCCTAAAATTTCTACACAACCAGGACACAAAAATAATAATAAAATAATGTCAGGAATTTCAAACTGCTAGAAGTGGAAACAAAACAAGGGGGTAAATGATCACGTCGCCCTCCCAACTATTTTTTTTCTCTTTGTTTTTTTTTTTTGTTTTTTTTTGCTTTTTGTTGTTAAATTAAAAAAAAAATTTTACAAAATACAACTTTGGTGGTAGAAAAAAAAAAAGGAAAAAGAAGAAACAAACATTTGACAAAAAAAAAAAAAAAGATTGTTTGGTGTGTCAGTCACATCTGTACAAGCACAAAACACAGGCCCAAAAAAATAAAATGAGAACTTGAGAGGGGAAAGCTGGTACACCGACGAGGAGCGAGGAGGAAATCGCTTACAAAGAGGCGAGAAGAAAAGTCTTACTTTAAAACTTTCCGATACTCAAGTGATCCGAAAGAGACTCAATACCCTTTGATTTACACAGCGGGCCAGCAAAGGAGAAGAGCAGTGGGGAAAAAAAAAAGTGAACGAAGACAAAGTAAGTAACATTGATTGGCACACATGCACTTCTGTACAAATATAACAACAGTTTTACAGAAGCAAGCAGCATTAACACACCAGAAGCACAGAAACTGGGTCAGACTCATGCATTTAGACCCCCACCCCCACACCTCTAGAAGGTCCCTTGACCCCGAGGTGTCCGGGAAATCAGATTGCACAAATAACACACATATTTTTCTTATTTTTTATGTGGATTTATATTAAAATGAAAATCACCAGGCAGATAAAAAAAAAAAAAGGCCAGTTGTTGTGTAACAGTCTTATCGGGTTAAGCGAAAATCATTAAAAACAAAAACAGACCCATTAAGCTGCTTCATTAAACCATCATCAATGCCCCTTGTTTGCAGCTTAAAACAAAAAAGTTTTTGAATAATTAAAAAAAAAATACAAAGAAAATAAGATAAAAAAAAAAGTCATAAGATGGGCAGCCCAGCTCCTGGAGAACATCTCAGGCCATGTTGTCCCTCAGCCTCCATGCCATTGGGGTTCGAGTCTGTGCATTTAGGAAACGTCTGACCAGGGGCTAGGGAATTTTTGTTAAAAACGCTGCAATAAAAACCGGAGGAAAACGAATTATGACAACGAACTGAAGATGCAGGAGACCCTTGAGGAGGCTTTCCGTCATGTCAGCACTTGTGTGTGGCGGGAGCGAGATGTCTACCCTCAATGCTCGCCGCTTAGGAACCTTGTGCTTTGTGTGCGGGTGTGTGTTTGCTCCATCTTTCTCCCAAATACATGGTTCAGTTCTTCTTCTCCAGCTGGTGTGAGACTGGTGGTGGTGTGGGAAAGAGGGGAGAGAGGGGGGTAGCACTAGGCGTCAGGAGGTGTCATGCGTCTTACGTTGAATCTCCACCACCGGCCTAGTGAGGACTTTGTCTTCAAAGTTTCCCATTTTTCAACCTCAGCATGGGAAAACCAGGAAGCACCACGAGAGAGATCTACAGGCAGCCCCGAAACCGCATGTTGCCTTGTAGCAGCGTCACTAAAAGCGCATCAGTCTGAGGCAAACGCGGCCCCTGGACCACCGGGAAGGCAGACATCATGGATAAGGGTTGGAGTTTTCCAGAACTGTGCCTGCCTTTGTGTGTCCTGACTGGTTGTACTATGGACTGGGGGAATAAGGGGGGGAAACAGCTGCAGTTTAGTTGTTCTCAAACAGTGAGAGAAGGTCGTCGTTGCTGTTATTTGGTAGATCTGGTGGATCCAGGTAGGAAAGAAGCTCGTCTGGATTGGTAAGCTCTGGAAGCAGCTGCAGAAGAGAGATAGAAAGCGCATTATTATACTCTTCCCAATTACAACATTTCATTTTCAAATAAAATTTGCATATCTGCTATGTTGTTACATTGTATCTAAGGCTTTGTACACATCTGCCATGTTATATTGTATCTCTCTAAGGCTTTGTTGTTGCACGGAATCTCTGTAAGACTTTATTCACATCGGCCATGTTGTTACATTGTAACTCTATAAGGCTTTGTACACGTCTGTCCTGTTGTTACATTTTATCTCTGTAAGGTTTCGTTCATATCTGCCATGTTTTAACATTAGATCTCTACAAGACTTTATTCACATCTGCCCTGTTACACTGTATCTCTAAGGTTTAGTTCATATCTGCCATGTTGTTATATTGTATCTCTGTACAGCTTTGTACACATCTATCCTGTTGTTACATTGTATCTATGTAAGGCTTTGAACACATATGCCATGTTGTTACATTGTAACTCTGTAAGGTTTAGTTCATATCTGACATGTTTTAACTTTAGATCTCTACAAAACTTTGTACACATCTGCCCTGTTACATTGTATCTCTGTAAAGCTTTGTGTACATTTGCCTTGTTGTTATACTGTATTCCTTTAAGGCTTTGTACACATATGCATGTTGCTACATTGTTTCTCTGTAAGATTTACTTCATATCTGCCATGTTGTTACATTTTATCTCTGTAACGCTTTGTACACATCTGACATGTTGTTACATTGTATCTCTGTAACGCTTTGTACACATCTGCCATGTTGTTACATTGTATCTCTTTAAGGCTTTGTACACATCTGCCCTGTTACACTGTATCTCTACAAGGTTTAGTTCATATCTTGCATGTGGTTACATTTTATCTCTAAGGCTTTGTGTACATTTGCCTTGTTGTTATACTGTATCTCTGTACAGCTTTGTACACATCTATCCTGTTATATTGTATCTCTGTAAGGCTTTGTGTACATTTGCCTTGTTGTTATACTGTATCTCTGTACAGCTTTGTACACATCTGCACTGTTACACTGTATCTCTAAGGTTTAGTTCATATCTGCCTTGTTGTTAAATTGTATCTCTGTAAGGCTTTGTATACATCTGCCATGTTTTTATGTCATATGCTATGGCTATAGCATCAAAGATTACAGTAGGAACACACACATTCAGGTTCTACATGCACTTACATCCAGCGATGGCTCTGGCATATCTGGAGGTCCTTGACCACCAGGCTGACCTTCTAACACAGAGGAAGGGTTAAAGGCCATTTCTCCATGTGGATGGTTGGCAGCTTGTGGTGGGTGTCGAGGTTGAGGTGCTGGTCCACCATGGTGTAAAGGCTGCCCAGGCTGGCTACCTGGGTGAGGTGGGTGTAAGCCCTGAGGCATAGAGCCATGAGGCTGCTCAGAACTTCCTACATGAGAGATCTGCAAGAAAATCAAGCAGAAAAAAAGTCAGTGTCCTCTTCACAAAAGGTAAAACAGGATTTCAAAATAACCTACCCTTTAAACTTCTACCCCATACAACAACTTACACGCTTTCATAGTATGTGACACATTACTCTAACAGACATACACAATTTTCATACTTACAGAGTCCTGCATGGAGTGGCTTAGAGGTTTGTCCAGCGAAGACATACCGCCGGGCATGTCAGGTGGATGAGATAACTGGGGCCCATGCATAAAATCGTTCATAGACGTCCCACCAGGTGCTCCATGGGGAAAGTCAAAATTACCATGACCTTGATAATTATTACCTACAAAGGATAATTATATAGTTACTGATCAATTCACAGATGATGTTGCACTCCAGGAGGACACTTACAAGAACAAAGCAAGTCACCACTCAGCAATACTCAAATAATACTTATTGACATGTCTATAGAGAACATTGAACAATGCCTTCAGCCAGTGGGCAGGCTTCAGAAAAATGGAGTTCCCAAATATATGTAAATTTACTATGAAAGCTAACCATTCTATTCAGAATATACACCTTCTAGTCATGACATTAAAACCAATTGTGCTTGAACCCCCTAGTACTTCCAAAACCAGCTTGGATCTACCAAGGCATGGACACTATAACTTTTCTGAATATGTCCTATCATATCTGGCACCAAGATGTGAGCAGAGGACCCTCAAATTGCTAGGTGTAGTCCCCATAGATAATACTTGTTTTCAAGCACTTTATAACAGAGGCCATGTCAACACTTTTTGGTCATTGCCGAGTTCTTCAAACCATTCCTAAACAATTTTAGCTGTACTACTCTATTGAAGGAAGCCACTGCCATTGGAACAATACTATTGCCATGAAAAGTTGGACTTGGTCTGTAACAAATGTAAGGCATATGAAATGCATCCAAGTCACTTCTACATGGTGCCCCAACCTAATAAGACATTGCCCAGAGCATCACACTGCCTCCACCGGCTGGCCTTCTTCCCAGCGTGAATTCTGGTTTCACCTCTTCGCCAGGTAAGGGTCCCAAGCAACTGGCCATCCAAAAGATATTAAAGAAAATTTAAGTCATCAGAGGAGGTCTCTTCCTCCTCCTTCCTATCATCTTGTTCTGATAATCAAGTTCTCAATGTAGACAGTGGGCGGGGGTCGGCATGGGCACTCTGACTAGTCTGTGGCCACAACAAGCGTAAATTTTTGCAGAAATTTTTGCTACAATAACATTTTTTGGGGGACTGGACCAAACAGACTGCTCTTCATTGTCCCTATGCAAGACTGAACATTAGGTGCCAATGACCGTGTTGCTTGCTCACCAGTTGACCTTCCGTGGAGCACTCTTGGTAGGTGCCAACTACTGCATACAAGGAGCAGCCTACAAGACCTTCCATTTTGGAGATACTCTGAGACAGTTGTCTAGACATGACAATTTGGCTCATGTCTGAGTCCTTCAGATCCTTAAACCCTCCCATTTTTCCTGTTTCCAAAACATCAACTTTGAGTACTATAGTGATATAATGTCATGCATTTCACCCGGTCGATGATAGGGTTGATCGGTGTGTAATGATATGCGAAGTCTATGTCACTTTCTTGTACAACAGGCCACTCTACCGTAGTTGGTTTAGATAATTTGATTTGATTTACCTTGTCCAACATATTCATTGGAATTACCACCCCCTGGCGGAGGCGGAAGTGACGGGTAAGGTGAAGGGCCAGGCCCTAATGCAGCAATCATTTCCATGACATTGGGCATGATCATCTGGCTGGGACTCATAGTCTTAAACCTCTTTGAGGGCATTCCATCTGGATCATCCTTGATGTGTATTTCTGACTTGATAGGTACCGGCCTCCAACTGCAAGTGGGGTCTATGGTTACTTCTTCAAATTCAGAGCTAAGGAATAAGAAAATAACACTGTTATAGAAGAGCAATTTTACCATTCAAGGGTTGCGGACAATGATCTGAGGATGGGCTCACACAGAATTTTTTTCATGAGTATTTTGGATCAATAGTCATAAGCCAAAACCAGAAGTGAGTCCAAAACCCAGAGAGGCACAAGCTTTCCATTATACTTTTTCTCTATAGAGGTTTTATGCCTGGTTTTGGTTTACACATATGGATGCAAATACATGTAAAAAAACATTATGTGAACCCGGCTTAGTGTAGACAAAAGCCTCATCATCTGTTATGCTAAATGCAATTTCATCAAAGTCTTCTTTAAAGAGAATGCATCACCAATGTGAGTTCCCAGTACAGGGTAGCACTGTGTTCTCCATTCTGTTCTATTTGAGTTCCCATTACAGGGTAGCGCTGTGTTCTCCATTCTGTTCTATTTGAGTTCCCAACACAAGGAAAGGGAACGTTCAGTTGTACTCAAAACTCCAAAAGAACAGAACAGAGTCATATGCAAGCATGACTGGCTCTCCATTCTGTTCTATAGAAGTTTTGAGTATGGCCCAACACAGTGCTCCCCTGTACTGGGAACTCCCATAGAAAAGAATGGAGAGAACACAGCGCTCCCCTGTAATGGTAACTCCCATAGAACAGAATGGAGAGAACACAGCGCTCCCCTGTACTAGGAACTCCCATAGAACAGAATGGAGAGAACACAGCACTCCCCTGTAATGGTAACTCCCATAGAACAGAAGGGAGAACACAGCACTCCCCTGTAATGGTAACTCCCATATGGAGCAAAGAAAAAAGGAGACAAAGGGGCGCACACTCGTGAATTATGTTAAAACAATATAAAGGGTGGGAGTAGAAAATTAACTCAACGAGTAGGGTTGTGCATATATTACAGAGGCACAAGCTACATAGGCACCTACAGGGCCTTTTTGCACCGTAGTCCCTTTAACACGGCAGCCGCGGTTCCTTCAGTGGCGAAATTCCTCTGAATCGGGTACAACTGTAGACAAAATGGCGGATCCCGGCGCATGTGGAGTCAAGGACGCCAGAGGTTTTGGCGAAGGAAAACGGTTTATTGTCTAAAAAAGCAAAGGGTTTATCTTCCTCTGGATTAAAACAAACTTAAAAGCCTAACGCGTTTCGCACCTTCTTTCACAGGCGCTTCACCAGAGGCAGTATTGCCAGATACTGCCTCTGATGAAGCGCCTGTGAAAGAAGGTGCGAAACGCGTTAGGCTTTTAAGTTTGTTTTAATCAAGCGAAGGATAAACCCTTTGCTTTTTTAGACAAACAGTTTTCCTTCGCCAAAACCTCTGGCGTCCTTGATTCCACGTGCGCCGGGATCTGCCATTTTGTCTACAGTTTTAACTCCCATATTACAGAATGAAGAGAACACAGCGCTCCCCCGTACTGGGAACTCCCATAGAACATAATAATAATAAAGAGTCGTGCGCAATGCGAGTTGGGAACAAGCCTTTAAACTGCCCATGTGCAAAACTCATATACGGTGCCCTTGCTCTCAAATAGCTTATTCTAGTGTGCCTATGTCTCTAGCAATCCACTAGTTGCTGTGAGTCATGAAATTCATTAGCTCAGTCTCTTACATGCAATCTCATAGCGACAAGGAAGCTCCTGTGGAAATGGTCTCCTTACCTACTGGACTCCTGTGGTATGGCCGCCTTCCGATGTACATACCACACACTTTAAAATGCATAGTCAATTTTTATTGTATAGTCTGTAATAACCTTTTATGTATAAAAAGGGGACGACATAAGAAGATCTCGCATCTATAGCTCTAAAGCCTCAGTAAAAGAAATAGAAAACAACCAGGCAGTATGCAGCCCCGTACTTACTTCTGTATTGCATTCAAGATACCCCACATGTACTGATCTACTTCAAGGCCTTCCAAAAGAGCGGTTTTACTGCAAGGTAGAAAAAAAAATGATCAAAACACAAAAATAGAAAATACCTGTCAGTGACTGAGCAACACGGCGTTCCAATACATTGCAATAAATGTGCAAAAAAGGCTGCATTGTCCATGCTTTGGGGCCAAAAATGTATTTTTTTGTGTTTAAATGGGTATTACCACTATAGATATTAATAGCGTATCAATAAATAATTAATAATCATTAAAGCCTAATGGGTGTGGGGTCCCATGTAAAGGAACCTGCACATTTCTCGGAAACGGGCCCCTGAAAGTGTCAGCTCAGATGGAATAGCTGGTCATGATTGTGCATGACACTCCATTTTGTTCTATGGGAGTTCTGATTACAGCCAAACACACTGCTCCCCTGTACTGGGGACTCACATAGAGCAGAATGGAGAACACAGCACTCCCCTGTACTGGGAACTCCCATAGAACAGAATGGAGAACACAGCGCTCCCCTGTACTGGGAACTCCCATAGAACAGAATGGAGAGAACACAGCGCTCCCCTGTACTGGGAACTATCATAGAACAGAATGGAGAACACAGCGCTCTTCTGTACTGGGAACTCCCATAGAACAGAATGGAGAACACAGCGCTCCCCTGTACTGGGAACTCCCATAGAACAGAATGGAGAACACAGCGCTCCCCTGTACTGGGAACTCCCATAGAACAGAATGGAGAACACAGCGCTCCCTTATACTGCGAAGTCCATAGAACAGAATGGAGAACACAGCATTCCCCTGTACTGGGAACTCCATAGAGGAGAATGGAGAACACAGCACTCCCCTGTACTGGGAACTCCCATAGAGGAGAATGGAGAGAACACAGCGCTCCCCTGTACTGGGAACTATCATAGAACAAAATGGAGAACACAGCGCTCTTCTGTACTGGGAACTCCCATAGAACAGAATGGAGAACACAGCGCTCCCCTGTACTGGGAACTCCCATAGAACAGAACAGAATGGAGAACACAGTGCTCCCCTGTACTGGGAACTCCAATAGAACAGAATGGAGAACACAGCACTCCCCTGTACTGGGAACTCCCATAGAACAGAATGGAGAACACAGCGCTCCCTGTACTGGTAACTCCCATAGAACAGAACAGAATGGAGAACACAGTGCTCCCCTGTACTGGGAACTCCAACAGAACAGAATAAAGAGTCATGTGCAAGTTCAACTGACTCTCTGTTCTAAATGGAGATTTTGGAGACTTGTTCCAGAGATAATTGCGGGTCCCAGAGGTGTGACTTTCATGGCATATCCTATCAATATTGGAACACCCCTTTAAACTGTTTGCATAACATTCAAACTACAAGCCAATACAACCACCTATGACTGTTAATGGCTTTCATCACCTATGTTTTGTAGACTTAGGTCCATGAGAGAGAGTAGCGTCTTCTGTTGGACAGACAATGTTAGTGTAGGGACCCAAATTAATTAGGTCACCCTTCCATGGCACGTGGGTTCAACCAGTTTGACTAAAATGTGTGTTGAAAGTACTGTAGTAATGTCATGTCAAAGTATCCAGATATTCACTGTTTTAGCGCCCCCGTGTGCAGCTTGTGGCCCTTTTCTTTGAGCAGTATAAACATATACCTACTTGCATACAGGACACCGCCACGTTCCCCGCTCGCAGTTCAGCTGAAGATAGGATTCTAGGTCAAAGCACTGTCAATAGAGAGTAATGGCTTATATTAAATCTGTGCTAAACTCAGGTATCGGGACCACAGAAAAGGAAATCCCAATGGAAACCAGTGACTTTTCAGATATACTTACCTGTACATGTTTACAGTCGTGGCCCCTTGCAGGCAGCTGGATCCGCCTGAATGTGATTGGGCATTTCAAAGAGACTTTGATAGCCGTCTGCTCTACTCCATCCTCCCCATTCAGAGCTGCATTCCCAGATGAAGCTGCCACACTGCTGAAATTTCTCTTTACTGCACGAGAAAACACAAGCCATGGATTAATAAAAGCTGAGTGTAGAGGAAACTGGTGACTATTGATGCAAATAGCATGAATCTTCTGCCTCAAATAACTATCAAGGCAGAACAAGGGACTGCGCAGCCTGAGCTCCTTTAGAGTGGAGTGGTAATTGCTATCCTCTCTCTATAAAGCTTTCTGTGTTTGGTAGTATGGGGTGGATTATATTGTTCTGTCCAGAGGGATGGTTTCTAGTAATATGTATAATGAATATAATTTTCTTCTATTTCTTGTCCTGCCTAGTCCTTCTCTGTGGTGTTAGTTTGTTTTAAGTCCTTAAGTATATTAGTTTTTTTTTATCCATGTTTCATTTATTCTTCCTTGTTCTTCCTTTGTATTCAATGGGTACTAGAGGTCAATTGCTTGTGTCAGGGTCAGTTGTAGCTTATGGATATCTTATGGGTTAGTTTTGAGGACAGTGAAGAATCAGTGAGATCTGGTGTTGGGAATGGGTCAGGGAGTGTTCATTAGGGAGAGTTGTGCTGTCATTGCTCTGGTCCCAGACTGAAATTATTTGTGTGTCTGTCACTGCCTGTCCAGTCGACCTGCAAAACTATGTTATCTCTTGTTGAGTCCCTCTTATTATAGTATTTGATACATGTTTTGTATTACTGTACTGTTTAGGTGTACATTGGGTATTGGGATACCAAAAGCCACCATTAGAACCAAGAAAAGGTGACTGTTAAGGGTCCAGTTCTGCTGTCTTGTGCCAACCAGCACTGCACCAACTCTTCACTCCATAAAAGCCCAGTTTACAGTTTAGCATCACGATAAGTATCTGTAAGCAATACATGTGTTAAATCTTACTTTTTGTAATACAGTGTTCAGCTGGGAGCAACCTCTTTTTCAATAAACCTTGAAGCACCGAACGTACCGAAGGCCGATGGACTAACTGCAGCACAAACAAGTGGGACTGTAGGGGAAAAAAGTTCAAAGTCAGTACATACAAGACTAGCAACTTGAGGTTCTTCTCCTGGTTGAACTTGGTAGACATCAGACTAAATACTGGTTTAGAAAGAAAATTATTGTACTCAAACATTCCCATTTCATGGAGAGGTTTAACATGGTTTAAACCACATAGAATGTGATGGACTAGAAGACAGTCTATAGGTCCTAAGTTCTTACGTAAGGTGTAGCCCTTTAACACCAATACTATCTCCAATTTGTGTGAAAAAAATTCATAAATGGTTCTACAAACCTCGATTTATGAGTAGGCGCAGGGCTCGGTGTTTAAGCCTAATATACATTAGAAAGATTTCCCAATGCTTATCTCCAATGGAAGGCAATAAAGTATAACATAGTATATAAGGTCGGAAAAAGACCCTTTGAGTCCATTGAGTCCAATCTATGACCCTACAGTGTTGATCCAGAGAAAGGCAAAAACCCCCTTGAGGCGATTGCCAATCACCCCATACAAGAAGAAAAATTCCTTCTGATTCCAAATGTTGCAATCACAATAAATCCCTGGGTCAACGTCCTATCTCCAGAATCTAGTCCCCATAACCTGCAATAAAAAGTATGTCAATGGAGACTTATACGAAACGGCCTTAGAGGTCCTTCTTGAAAAATATAATTTTTGTGGTGTCTCCCAAGTTAATTCAAGTTTTTATGCTTAGATTCACCTTAGCTAAAAGTAAATGGATTATATGACCAAACATGAGCTGCATGCTCAAGGAGGTATTTGGGTCGGAAGCTGAACACTTACACAACAACAGGCAGTGACGGTTATCTGGATGGTATTGCGGCCGGGCTGGCAAACGTGCTTGAGGTGCAAAGGTTTGTGTGAAGTCTTGTTGTCACCTCGCTCAATAGTAAGAGGAGTGGCATTGACACTGACTTGTACAGATGCAGGCCAGTTGGTGTTCATCTGTCTGTCTTCATGATGATAGCACTTGAATTGCAACTCCAAGTCAGACCTATGTAAGCCAACAGAAAAAACATATGTAATAGCTAAGCATTTGTCTTCCACATTTACAATCGATGTTAAGAAACAAATATGTCATGTTCAAAATACATATAGAGACATGCCTAATGCTAATACAACGCTCTAGTAACCCTATGTAAAGTCTCACCTCCACATGAGAGTCTGATGGACGGTCGGCCGCAAGTGGAACACATGGTTGCTAACAGCGAGGTTGTGCTCCAGTCGGAAAGGCTCCAATACTACTCCATCCCGAACGGGGAACGTCAGACGGAGTTCGTCTGTGTGGCTGGCTGAGATCGAAGAAGGAGAGAAAGCGTGAACTTTCCCTTTTGCATCTGCAGTGTGACAATGCGAAGAGTGTTAAACATAGTTTGGAGAAACAGAGAGCCTAGCGCTCGTCAAAGGTCAAGTAAACAGCGTCATGAAAACCAACCACAATCACAAGATTCACAACAAAATGTTTACAATAAAACAAATTTCCTGTTGTTCTGGTGCCAAAAACATTTTAAAAAACTAAAAGCTTTATTTTCATGCAGTTAAAACTATAATAGCGAAAAAGTGTCCATCCGAGCAGGCAAGCTTTTACTCTGAGTATCGGAGCCTACTCATACTAGTTAAGAGCTGGTCAATTTGAAACGCATCAGGGATGGACACTTTTCCCGATTATGGTCTTCAAGGGTTATACCCATCATACACATTGATGGCATATCGATAGGAGGTTCCACCTCTGGGACTTGCACCTATCTCGAGAACCAGGTCTCAAACCTCTCCTTTTAAACAGAGAGTTGGTCAGAACTTTCCCATTTAGAGGTTTCAAGGCTCTAGACAGAAAATCCATTGTTGGGCCCCTGGGTATGGTAGGCTTTGGGCTGCTTTTCAGGGAGAAAAGCAGAAAAAAAATGCAATAAGTGAAAGGTAGAGTGCAAAACGCATGTGCACTATGCAAAGTTATGCCGATAGTTTTAGGCTGGGCCCCAGGGATCAACTCCACTGACGGGCCCCAGGGATCAACTCCACTGACGGGCCCCAGGGATCAACTCCACTGACGGGCCCCCAAGAAGCACCTCCACTGACGGGCCCCCAAGAAGCACCTCCACTGGTTGGGCCCCAAGAAGCACCTCCACTGGTGGGCCCCCAAGAAGCACCTCCACTGACGGGCCCCCAAGAACCACGAGCCCTCCACACCTGACGGGCCCCCAAGTAGCACCTCCACTGATGGGCCCCCAAGTAGCACCTCCACTGATGGGCCCCCAAGAAGCACCTCCACTGTAGGGCCCCCAAGAAGCACCTCCACTGTCGGGCCCCCAAGAAGCACCTCCACTGACGGGCCCCCAAGAAGCACCTCCACTGGTGGGCTCCAGGGATCCCAATCTGACATCAGCAACAGAGGTGGGACCAGCTCATATCACACATGTATGACATATCCTATCAATAAGTGTGGTGGGAATACCACTTTAACTAAAGCTTTTATTTATTTTTTCATCTTCATGGTGCCAGAACAGGATTTTTTTTTATGCTTTTTCTCCTAGCCTTACGTGCATCAGTCTTTATAAACCAGGGACCAGATTCACCTACACGGTTACAGTGAGTGGTAGAACTATTCTCATTTTGTAGTTTATCTTGTCAATACCAACTTGGAAACCTTTCCCATATATACAGAGACATAATAAGATATAAGTTTGCCTATACTGACCTTAATGGAATAAAGCTACCATATCGGTAAAGCACTGCTGACATCACGTTTACCGTGTACAGTACACTTGGAAAGCTGACGATGTACACAGCAAGCATGATTATTGTCTCCCATTACCATTTGGAGAGCAAAAGAGTGTCCATCTACCAAAATCATGCAAAAAAGAAAAAAATATATCATGTGGGTTTTATTCATTTATTTTTTTAACATGGTAGCCTATGGATGATGGATCCTACTAAATACACATTGGAAGCTTTCTCTGGGTATACCATAGACAGGGACAAAAAAATTCAAAACCTGTGAGCAAGGCTTAAAGTGTGACCGGTGGGGTGCAAGGCTTTTTTTAAAAGTCTAATAGTCAAGGCTCCTAGTCAGCAGATTGTCACTCACTTGGTGGTGGAGGTAAGGAGCTCATGTTTGGCTTTATGTCCGGAGGGAATGGAGGCTTGACATCTTGACTGGGAGACAGATATGGTGGGATAGTACTGCCAGGGGTCATAGGTGGTGTAGGATTTCCAGGAACAGGTGAGTGAGGATAATTACCAACAGGACCCGGCCTGGAGGGCTGCAAAAAAACATCACAAAAGGTCAATTCATGTTACACAATTAGTAGTCTTCAGAATTTGTAACCAAAACATGTAGAAGACTATGACATGATCCATGAAAATTCCTATCTAAACTAGTCCATGCACCCTCATAGTAATAACTATGGCTCCTGAACTAAAAAGGGAGCGATACACCGGCTGCCGTTATACCGATGCCAGATGGGATTACGACAAAGCAATTTTTAATGACTTTGCAGAACATAAGTCAAAGACCAATATCTACTGGTGATTTTTCCTCCCATAGATTCAATTGAAGTTTACTGAAGCGAGATTACAACATTTTCCACAAAACATTAGCAAATGTTGTACAATTGTCCTATGGGTATTAACCACAGAAAAACATCATAGTTTTTACAGAAAAGGAACAAACAAAAACAAGCAAAACAAAGTTTGTAATTATCTCTATTGTAAATGACACAATTATTACTAGATAAAAAAATAAGAAATAATTATAACTCAAGGACGCATTCATATAGGTTACAGCAAACACAAACCAGATGATCAACGAAGCATTATTTGTTTAAAGGTCAATATAACATATTGGAAAAATGGAAATATCTGGATTAACTTCTTCTATGCACACCTAAGGGGCTCATGGGAAATGAGTTGAGACTCTGAAGCGCCACCTATTGGATGTAGTGTTGCTCAGTTCTCTTCTGACTCACTGAGCTTTGTGAATGGGATCATAGCCAAGCATATATTCATTTATTCATCTACAGACAGCCGTTTCGGGATCTTTGATGAGTGGTAAACTGAAAAAGCTGTCCGGAAATGAATATTTGGTTGGTTCTAATCCCATTTATGTTGTAATACTCAGGGAGTCAGATGTGACTTGAATAAAACATCCAATAGATGGCGCTGTAGAGTCCAAGCTCATTTTCCATTATTTAAACTTCAGTAGAACAACTAATGGTGTATAGGTCTCCACACACAACATGGTGCTTCTCCGTAATGAGGAACTTAACCCTCCTCTGTGCACACCTGGATATAGACCACAATCTTTACTATCGAGATATGCAAGTGGTTGGCCAAAGAAATATTAGTCCCATTGCCAAACCAAAAGAAGAGGATGAGTGCAGTAGGTATACTCTGGTTCTTCACTCCTGGATGAGTATGTATAGAATTGATGTGTGTACATAGGCTTGGATGTGTCGCTGCTGCACACAAGAGGTCAAGTATCAAGTGTCATTTGTACAACACATTAGCTTTTATTGCTAGTGAACTAGGGCAACAGATTTTGGAAGAGGTCTAGCCCACCATACACCATATTAGTAAAGAAAAAAAAAATGGCAAATACACTCATTGACAAAAAAAAAGAATAACACGCCCATTGAGCCACCATCGCCTTGGTTGGCATTGGTGTAGTCAATGAGAAACCTGGACTACTATGGGCTGGAACCATATTGTGTTCTGCAACAAATTCAGATTGGGATTTTGATAATGGTTGGGTTGGAGTAGGAGGCCTAATGGTCGGGATTCCCATCTTGCCTTTGCTGTAGTATAACACACTGCCCCAACTGCTGGAGTGATGGGGAACCATAGCACAGGACAGTCAGTGGCTTAATTATAGGGGGTACAGGGTTATCAATTGGTCTTGAGGGAGCTCAAAGACCCTCTGCCACATAAGAAAACAATATTATAAGTGGGAAATGGTAAGCGGGAGTCATTTTATAAATTTTGCACTGGGGTGGGTATGACTCTGATGACAGTCACCCCTAGTAGTAATATGAGGGGTGCTAATGGCTCAGTGATGTGTGCAGGACATCTTGGTGTCCAAGGTGTTGTCTCTTATTGCTTCCAACCAGTATTTTTGTAGCAGGCTAATGTTCGCCAGCACACAGCAAAGGTTTCCCAGCTAAGTCTCCGCCAAATTGCAACACTTCCTCGGCCTGCCGGGTCACCAAATTTATCGCCAATCAGGCATTTATGGGACCAGGTTGGATGGTGGCTTCAGCAATCTGTAAGTGTGCAGCCCAGGAATGTCTCCATCATATTGTAACACTTGGCCTGACTGGTTGCCATATTTATCGGCAATGAAGCATTTATGGGACCAGCTGGGACGGTGTGCAGGAACCCATATGCCTCTATGTCCAGTCCTATCTTATCTTTTATCCAGGCTAGAGATGGCCACCAAGGACCAGAGTTCCCGCTCAATGGACTAGTTTTCCCCAATACACTGGGATTGAAAGAACATTTCTTCAAACTTCAACTTCTTAGTGCATTCTTTTTTTATGTCAATGAGTGTACTTCATAGATGGAGGGTTCTGATAGTTAGTCCCACTTTTGGTCTAAGCACTCCAATATGTGAACACTACAGTGTATAAGCCATAGTGCCCCCGGAAGGTAGTATTGTGTAGGCTTTCAGAGATAGCATGTCACAGATAGCAACCATCAGAGCCATGCACTCAACCATGTGCATTTTGGGAAAAAAGTTACTGATGGCTGACAGACCAGGAATGCAATGAAACATTCAGATTGCAAAATATGACCCCGGCCTCTCGTCATGGCTTCTTTTTATGCAGATATATTAACAGAAGTCAGCTAACCCAACCCTCCCAATTTGATCAAATTTGATAATTTGGTATAAATTTACACTCACCCCGTTCATACTGCCTTGGCTATAGCTATTGTAGCCGCTCCCAGAAAAGTTGTTATTTTGTCCATTAAACTGTTCTGGCTATTAAAAAAAATAATAATAATGAATTAAAAAATGTAAAAAAAAAAAATAAGAAATGACTGAAAATATGAAGAAAAAGCAGCTTGAGAAAGATCAGGGATATGAGAATTGATCAGCTGACAAGGAGCAAAACATACAGGACTATGCAAACAGTTGTGGAAAAATGCAAAGTAAACTTATTTTTATATATATATGTGTTAATAGTTCACGTCTATCAATGAACAAAATGCAAAGTGAATAAACAAAAGAGAAATCATAATCTTGTCACCCTTTGACTTTGGGGTCCTGGAGGTGATGAATTGGCCCCACAGAGCCCAGGTCTCATCATAATGCAGTCTGTGTGAGATTACATGAAAATACAGAAGGATCTCAACAGCTACATTCATAGGAAATCCGAGCTTAGTTCTCCAAGATGTTTGGAAGAACCTCCCTGCCGAAATCCTTCATAGCGGTCTACAAGTACCTAGGGGAATAGGCAAAGGGAAGTCACTCCCAATACTGATTTGAGTTTGGAGTCCTGTAAATAATTATGTAGCCCCACAGGGCTCCAATCTCATCATCACCTAATCTTTCTGGGATAACATGAAGATACAGAAAATTCTAAGCAGCTGCATCCAAAGAAGATCTGGCTTAGTTCTCCAAGATGTTTGGAAGAACCTCCCTGCCGAGTTCTTTCATGACGGTCTACAATTACCTAAAAGAATAGGCGAAAGGGAAGTCACACCAAATACTGTTTGGATTTAGGAGTCCTGGAAGTGATGATGTGGCCCCACAGAGCCCGATATCATCATCATCCATCCAGTCTGTCTGGGATTATACGAAGAGAAAAAGGACCTAAGTAACTACGTCCACCGAAGATTTGGGCTTAGTTCTCCAAGATGTTTGGAAGAACCTCCCTGCCAAGTTCTGTCATAACTGTCTACAAGTAATGAAAAATAAACTAAGGGCCGACAGCCCCAATACTGATTGGATTTTGATTTCATTTTTGTTTATTCACTTTGCATTATGTTCATTGATACAAACTATTAACACCTCTACATGTGAAAAAGAAAGAGGCTAAAATAATGGTCTATAGGTGACAGAGGAGCGGGATGGAGCAGTAGTCTATATCTGAAAGCTGTCTTTCTTTGCAGCATTGTTTTCCCACACCTGCCTAGGACTTTTGCACAGTGCTGTACTTTCAGAGGAACACCATCCAAAACTTATAGATAGGAGATCTATACCTTTATAAAGATGGTTACACTTAGTAATACTATTAGTCCAAATGGAGCAAAAACTTATGTAGGTATATAGTATATAGGACATGTATTTCCATAACCATCTCCACTATCATAGTAATTCTTCTAAAGTTAAAGGGGTGTTACCACCATAGATTTGGAAGGCATATTGATAGGTTATGCCATCGAGGTTTGATGGGTGCCGGTCCTAACTCTGGGACCAGTATCCATCTGGGGTATCAGCCCTGAAAGTCTTATCTCAGAATGGAGAGCCTGTCATGCTTGTGCACAACTCTCCAGTCTGTTCTATGGGAGTGCACAGTACTGAGGAAGGCTGAACAGATCTCCATTCTGTTCTATGAGAGTTCCCAGTATAGGAGAGAAGAATGCTTGGCTGTACTCAGTACTCCCATAAAACAAAATGGACAGTAACGCACATGTGCCATGGTCTGTCTATTTTGAGCTGACACTTTTGGGGGCTCCTTCTCAAGACCTCTTGATATGCCATGAAAGTCTATGGTATAAACACTTCTTTAGTGTAGGGTTCAATAATGTGTACTTAAAGGGAAACTGTCACATTGAACCAGTAGTCTGATCTGCCAGTAGAACCGAGCAAATTGTCATACAGACTTAAGGGAAAATATTAACTATAACTTGTATTTTAATTATTTACGTTTCTGCTCATCCTGTGCTTAGGAGTCCAGTGGGTGGTCCTAATCAGTGACTGACAGCTGTCTCTGCTTGCATGCTTATACAAGGAAGGCTGTCAATCATTGACTGAGACCACCAAATGGACTTCTAAGCCCACAATGAGCAGAAATGTAAATCAATACAAGTTAAACTGAATAATTTTACACAAAATTATATCAGCCTGCTCAGGTCCTCCTGTTACTTAATACAATGCTACATTTTCATGGTGACCAGTTTCCTTTAATATTCTGCTATATTACTAAGTCTATGGTTATTAGATGATATGAATAATATTTGTCCATTCTTTACAGTCCTTTCTAGGTGTGATGATCCAGAGGAAGCAGACATGCCAACCCAACAAGAAGCACACGTCTGGACCCCAGATATGATTTGGAGGGTGGAAGGATGAATTCTAGATTTTTTTTGTAGACTTTTTCATAATTCTAAATATTCTCCTGATGGCATCTTATATAAGTTCTAGTCAATAGCAGCAGAAGAACTAGGCTGCATAGAAAATGTAACGCTCCTCACAGATGATTGAGGCATGGCCGCCATACGCTTTACATGAACTGGCCTTACTTGTGTTAAATCCTGGAGATTCTGAGACTAGAAAACATTTCTGCTGGAACAGATGTGACCCTTTTTTTAGTTGAAGTATTGAAGTTGAAGGGGTTGTCTGACAAAGACCATCCATTTCATGGAAAAGTCAGATGATCGTCACAAGTCCGTCACAAGTCCAACCCAAGACTAACCCCAAGACTAACCCCAAGACTAACCCCAAGACTAACCCCAAGACTAACCCCAAGACTAACCCCAAGACTAACCCCAAGACTAACCCCAAGACTAACCCCAAGACTAACCCCAAGACTACCCCCAAGACTAACCCCAAGACTAACCCCAAGACTAACCCCAAGACTAACCCCAAGACTAACCCCAAGACTAACCCCAAGACTAACCCCAAGACTAACCCCAAGACTAACCCCAAGACTAACCCCAAGACTAAACCCAAGACTAACCCCAAGACTAACACCAAGACTAACCCCAAGACTAACCCCAAGACTAACCCAAGACTAACCCCAAGACTAACCCCAAGACTAACCCAAGACTACCAAGACTAACCCCAAGACTAACCCCAAGACTAACCCCAAGACTAACCCCAAGACTAACCCCAAGACTAACCCCAAGACTAACCCCAAGACTAACCCCAAGACTAACCCCAAGACTAACCCCAAGACTAACCCAAGACTAACCCCAAGACTAACCCCAAGACTAACCCCAAGACTAACCCCAAGACTAACCCCAAGTCTAACCCCAAGTCTAACCCCAAGTCCCGGAGATCAGCCATATTCATTGGGGGAAACGAGCCTTTGGTTATATTTATATATTATTTTATACATTATTTTATCTCTGCAGGGTAAATATTGGCCATTACAATGAATAGGTGCCTATGCAATTTTAGAAATTCCTTAAGTGAAGTGAGATTGTGTGATGACAGTAGGGAGTATGAAAATATATTCTAGTATTAGCAACTCTACATGAAAGTATTTTAAGAAAAAGAAACAAGGCAAAGCGTATGGTTATAGAAAGAGAAGATGCACCGCTGCACATGAAAAATAAACCATGGGAGCTCTAATGAAATCTGGGACCATAGCACTGCTTCCCTACAGCTATGGTAACGGAAGAAACTAAGTACTAATTACCTTGTAATATTGCCCCATGCTCACACTGGGTGGAGGGTACTGTCCAGCATTCTGTTGTCCTGTTATCCTTTGGCCTGGGTAATTTGGAGATGTCATGGGTCTGGCAGGATTGGGGCTTGGGTATTGACCAGGCTGATTAGGAAACTGACTGCTTGGTCCATATTGCTGGCTACCATAATTGGGCTGTAAAAAGAGAGAGAAAAAAAATCAACATTTATCGTGAAAACAGAAATGTAAAAAAAAAAAAATAATTTTATAACATTTAGAACGGTCAACTGGGTAAAAGAGATGGATCTAGATAACTTACAGAGGTTATACAACAATACTAACATGGCTCATCTATCCGCAGGATACACGACTAAGATATTATTTGCTAGGTGCCCCAATAATGGGAATTCAGTGTACCTGCTCTGGAAAAGCTTGAATGGAGTGGTGACCCTGTGGCTCCATTAAAGGTTTACAAGACTAATAGAGATAACCAAGGCACAGGGGAAAGGGAGCTAGGACCAGGTATTCTAACGATCTTGTAGGACTAAGACAGACTTGGATCAAGGGGAAAGGGAGCTAGGACCATGTATTCTAATGATCTTGTAGGACTAATGGAGGTAACCAAGTCACAAAGACTTGGATCAAGGGAAAGGGAGCAAGCACCATGTATTCCAATGATCTTAGTGGATTGATGTAGATAACCAAGTCACATACACTTGGATCTTGGCGAAAGGGAGCTTGGACCATGTATTCCAATGATCTTGTAGGACTAATGGAGGTAACCAAGTCACATACACTTGGATCAAGAGGAAAGGGAGCAAGCACCATGTATTCTAATGATCTTGTAGGACTAAGACAGACTTGGATCAAGAGGAAAGGGAGCTAGGACCATGTATTCTAATGATCTTAGTGGATTGATGGAGATAACCAAGTCGCATAAACTTGGATCAAGGGGAAAGGGAGCTTGGACCACGTATTCTAATGATCTTGTAGGACTAATAGAGACTTGGATCAAGGGGAAAGGAAGCAAGAACCATGTATTCTAACGAGCTTGTCGATATACGATGATCCCTTTAAGATGTTGTGGATTTGTAGACTACAAAAAGAATAACCAGATACCCACGGGCTTGGACATTTGCTGCTTCAGTCCATCCATATCTCAAACAACAGGTAGAGGAGGACTGTCTGTCAGCATAGATATTAGACATCCACAACAAACATAATGTCTATGAAGAGATTACGTTCGGGAGAGGGACCCACAACACACAATGTAATTATATATAGAAGAGATCACAGGCTTTTTTAAGCACAAAAGAGCAATGTATAAACTGTAAGTAGTTCAATATCCCCACTACTAAAAAAAATTGTTCTGTGTACCTCCAGTGATTTATGGAAAGACTGCAGGATATGCACTTTGATATATATAATACATTATATATAACTAAACAAAAACATCTCTATGGTATATAGTACATCCACTTGCATCCTGCAAACCCCAATTACTTCAGTGTGAGACATCTATGGCAAAGAGCTAAAGTACTCAAACCCTCTACTTCCTCTTTTCTAAGAGAAAGTAAGGGATGGCTAAAATAGCTACAACGTATTACCCAAAAGGAAATGACAAGATGTCTGTAGAGAAAGCTTGCTAGAAAATAAGATCCTGTGATCACTGCAGCACTGGCACTGATTAAACCAGGTGGTGTCTCTCTGTCTTGGTAGAGTTGGAGGGACAAGGGGATCGGAGAATAGCATGAAGCTAAAGGGTCTAGAGAAGTGTTTCTCAACTCCAGTCCTCAGGCCCCACCAACAGGTCAGGTTTTCAGGATCTCCCACAGAAAGCACTGATAATAATTATATCACCTGTGCAATGCTAATTATATCACCTGTGCAATACTGAGGAAATCCTAAAAACTTGATCTGTTGGTGGGTCTTGAGGACTGGAGTTGAGAAACACTGTTCTAGAGAGACAATAAGGGTGCATTTACACGGCAGAGACCAAATACCGGTTGGGAAATAACAACCGGTATTTGGTCTTTTTTTGTCCGCAATTTGTGGATTCAAGCCCTCCCTCTTTGCACCCACATGTTCACGTTCCACCCGAAAACCAAGCGAAGAATGAACATGTTCTAAATTTTTTGGTCCGCCGGCAGTGTCAAAAACCATCCGGCATAAAATCCATGCAGTGGAGACTACTGCACAGATTTTCTATTTAACTTAATGTAAAAGGCTGACAGTCTGTTTGCAGATGGCTTTCAAATCCGAAAACCGACTGAAAACCTGTGCCGTGGGGACGAGCCCTAACTGGTGACTAAACGGCAGATTCACTTTATCTGAAGCATGGCAGACAATGACAACAATATCCTGCTAGTGAAAAAAACGTCCACAGCGCAAAATGTCTACGCTCCAATGGGAAAGGCTCCACAAAGGTAACATACAGGAGGATCGAGGACATACTTGCCAACTCTCCCAGAATACATAACGTGAGATAGGATGCAAACCCCACCTCGAATGGACGTTACCAGGTGGAACTAGGGCATCCTTGGCAGAGTCTTGCTGTTTCTGGGCAGGATTGTGGCCATTCTCCAATATGGGGCTAAAAATCTCCGGCAATGCTAATGAGATGGTTGGCAGGTATGATGGAATCGCACTTTGTCACCTGGAGGTAAGACTTGGTCCACATCTGAATTGGAGGCTCCATTTGGAACCAGAGGTAAAAACAAAAGCCATTGGATCAGTTTCACAACAAACACCAACGACACCTGAAGGACTTTATTAATTATAATGTGCCTGTTGGGGTTCTGCCGTGATGTCCTTCATCTAAATGGAAAAAATAGCGCACTATTCTTTCCAGCATTCCCGAAGTAACATGCGGCGGAAGTTCTGAACGGAACCGCCAAAACATATGTGACCCAGGCTTAATCTTTACGTTTCATAAAAAAAAAGTATAATGGGGAATAGACTCAAACCTTGCAAAATCTCAAACACTTCTTACTTAAATAGACAAGGGAAATTAAACCCTAACAGTCCATTCATATACAACCACATCCTGAGGCATCAATTCTATGTTGTAATTATGTTATATTTAATAGCCATTTACTGACTCTACTTTGTGACACCATGTATCCATATAGGATAGCCACTAGTTTACAGCAGTCACAGCTTCACTTGCTCACCTCCCCGGGGTAAGGCCTTTTAATGCCTTGCATAGGCAATGACTGAGGCCTGGGTCCAGGATAACTTTGCTGAGGCATCCTTTGTCCGTGAGCTCCAAAAGGGTTCATGCCAGGCCGAGGCTGATTCATCCCCATTGGAGGGCCACTCATGTTAGAAGGTGCCATGTTGGGACCCATTCCAGCTGGGTTCATATTTCCTGACATAGCAGAAGGGACTCGTTGGCCGGGTTGATTCATGAATTGACTGTTGTAGGCCTGGGCCGGACCCATCTGGAAAGAGGAACACACCTTCAACAAAAGAAAGAGAAGAGAGTAAAATGCGACATGCGTTTCTGAAAGGGATGAGGATTAAGGCAGGAAAGGTGCACAAGGGGGAGAGGAGGGAGCGGGTATATAGATGTCGCATTTTGCGTAGCTCAAACAATCAGTTCTTCACAGTCATCTAATTAGGAGAGGTATTGTTGGATCACCAAAAACATTCTAGAAGGTAATTGGGGGGGGGGGGGAGGGAAGCTTCCAACAACAGGCCGGGTCAGCACCTGCCTTGGAATTTGGTGTATGTTCAAGGAATGGAGGTTAGATTCGGAGCCCTACTAGATATATATATATATATATATATATATATATATATATTTTATTTATTTATTTATTTTTTTTTTTTTAAGTACCCTTTGTGATACAGGGCAAAAAGAGAGGAAAAAAATAATAGTGCATCCTGGATCATACTGGATACATTTTGATTTCTAAGGCTAGGTCTAGACGGCATTGGACAAAAAAAATCGCTTAAAGGGGTTGTCTCACTACATTGATTCATCTTACCTCAGTCCTATTTTCTTAGCTTCATTTTGAATTCAGGGGCGTGTTTACTGGCTTCTACTAGGCTGCAGTAGAAGCCAGGTCTATAGCTATAGCAACCAGTGCTGGCAGCCTATCAGGAGAGATCAAACAGGTCTGTGGCTATAGCAACCAGTGCTGGCAGCTTATCATGAGTAAACAGGTCTGTAGCTATAGCAACCAGTACTGGCAGCCTATTAGGAGAGATCGAACAGGTCTGTATCTATAGCGACCTGAGGAGCTGATGCAGCCCATACAAGAGGGGATATCTAGGAATAGGTAGGGCACCGTTAATTGCAAAGTGACTTGTTTTTGAAAGATCTTTAACATAAAAAGCAGCAATCCTTGTAGTGAGACAACCCCTTTAAGACTAAATCCTAAAACCATTCATAACAATGAGTTTTTTGTTCAGTGCATTTCAAAAACCAACCGTTTATTGGAGCTTTTTATTTTTGCAAAAATTCACGGCATTAAACTGCTGTAGATTTCTGAAAAAATAAAAAAAGCACTAAAAAAAAAAAGTCTGGTAATTTAAATAGACTTCAACAGTAAATTTTCTGCCAGTTCGGACTTTTTTTTTTTTTTTTGCAACGTTACAAAAAACGACCAGGAGCAAGAAAAAAAAAAAAACATTCTGTGGAGACTACAGAACATTTTTACTATTAGAGTCAATGGGATCTGTTTTCAGTAGTTTTTTCAGCGGATTTAGAAAATGAAAAACGCTGAAGAAATGACTGATAATGTACGCAGTGGAGACATAACCTAAAAAAACACTAAAATTTGTGATACGAGACAGCGAGGGTAAAGGAAGAGTAGTGCACCCTGGCAACCTACACTATTGCATTCTGGAAGCACATTAACAATAGGAGGCAACAATCAGCAATGGAGATGAGCCACGCAATGTGGACTCTATGGGCGATGCTGAATACATGTAACTTCTAAAATTTGCGCTAGTGGGACAGTAGAGGCAGAGAAAGAGAAGTGCATCTTGGTGCTTTCTGCAGCGGGGGGGTGGTGGTGTTGATATCAAAATCCTTTGCTATTGTATTCTGGATGCACATAGGCAACAATCCACAACTGAGATGGGCCACGCACTGTGGACTCTATGGGCAGACTGGATGCTGTTTTTTTTTTTTTTTTAAAGTAACGCATAAAATTTGCATTGCAGGACAAAAAGTGATAAAGAAAGAATAGTGCATCCTTGTGCTTTCTGCAGCATGGGGTAAGGATTATGGTAACCTGTGCTAGTGCACAATGAATGCATATAAACAAAGGCAACAACTGGCATGAGATAAGCCATGTGAACTCTCTGGGCCATAGTGGATATATTTTGTTTTAAAGGGAATGTGTCATCAAAAATGACTTATTGTTTAACTCACGTTTTTATGTTAAACACATTTTTTTAAGAACTTTTGGTTATATTTCTTTTTAATTTTCCAGATCACTTTCAAAATTTTGTAATAATTCTTAAGTCCTGCAGTTTTCACTTTGGCCACTAAGCCTAATACTAATCTGACACTTCCTGTTCTGTAGAGAAAGATTCTCAATTGCCTGCTCATTATCAGCACAAAGAGGGTCAAACTGAAAGGAGTAACCAGTGTGAATAGATAACACAGGATCCACCAGTCACAAGAGGAGATGTCACAGTTCACCCTTTCACCTCCCTGCACAGTGACTTCTTCCCAAATCACAGAGCATGTCTAGAAAACTCTCCTATAGAAGTCAATGGGACTGAGTCAGTCTTAAGTCTCCTATGTGCATGAAGCTACTGTAAAGCATCTCTCTGATTACTGTTAAAGCAGTGCAAACAAGGCCCAGTGGCCAAAGTGAAAACTGCAGGACTTAAGAATTATCAAAAAATATTGAAAGTGATATGAAAAATAAAAAAAAACAACCAAAAATTCCTAAAAAATGTGTTTAACATAAAAACGGGACTTAAAAGGAATGTGTCATCAAAAAATGAGTTTAAGTAGCTTTTGAAATTTGTGATAAAAGACAAAAAGAGAAGAAAAGAAAGGAGCATATCATGGTGCTTTCTGCATTTTATATTTGGTAACCCAAGCTTTTGCATTCTGACTGCACATAAATAGTAGGCAACGATCAGCAACAGAGAAAAGCCATGCAATGCGGACTCACTGGGCCGTACTGATTCATGTCCTTGTTCTGCGTCTCCTGCAGTGCCGCCACCGTAGCTGTTGCCGTGGCGGTAGCCGTAGCAGCTGCGGCAGCAACAGCAGCTGCAGCAGCCGCTGCCGCGGGCTGGGTGAAGTCTGCAGGCGGCCGTGTGTGAGGCGGGATGCCCATTCCGGAAGGGTTGTTGGGTCCCCCAGGATAGCTGTTTGAGGAAACGCAATTAGCACTCAAAATAGACAACAGTTTCATAAACATTCACGACATATTCAGCTCTGCTGCATGGGCATAATATAATCCCTGCAAGCAGAGGTGGCTCATACATCGCCATAGAACAATAATGCAGCTCGTCTTACCTCCCTGCGAATCCACCACCTCCTGGGTAGTTTGGACGCCCATACATGCTCTGCTGCATGTACGGCTGACTGGATGCTCCCTTTGAGGAAAACTGTTGTTGCTGCCCAGCAAACTGTGGGGAATTCATGCCAGCGCTATTGCTGTTCATGCCAGATGCCATGGGGTTGGCAGCTGGGTTTAATGGATTGTTTGCATTAACCATTGGGTTTCCAAGTACCTAAAAAAAAAAAAAGAGCACAAAGAGGAAATATGACACAAGCTGGAATAATATAACATAGTAATATAATGTAATGTAAACATTGCAAGTATGGAAGCAGAGCGGAGTCTGAAATCTAAGACCCCAAAACTCCATCGTTTTACCAAAAATTGGTGTAGAAGGTGGTCTGGATTTGTTGGATGGTGGAACATGATATGGAAATTTCATTACACACAATATATCACACCAGAGTTTGACTGGCCCACCAGAGGACCGGGAGACCTCCCGATGGGCCCAAGTTCTGACACAGTATTGTGCAACTTATATTGCAGGGCTCCAACGATCTGAAAGAGGAGAACCTCACTTGGTGCTGACTAGATATCCTGCTATACCCTACATGTGCCAAGATAACTAGACTTACAAAAAGTACTTATGAGGAAACTGCTCCTGTGCCAAATACATAGTTAAATAGGATGATAGAAGACAGATGTCCATCCAGATCAGCCTATTACATAGAGTTTTGGCCCTCATAAGTCTCTCTGGAGGCCTCAAGCAGACCATACTGCCTGAAGAAGGGTATGCCTACCCAAATGTCCCAATGAAAACCAATAACCGCAGTTTATTTAGGTTTGATATGATTTAATAAAACTAGCTCCCAATTTCAGGACAGGACAAAGGTGTGCGGCTCCTTCTTTGAACATTCTTTATACCATGTGGGGGATCAACGGGGAGTCCTCCAGGGGAGGAAGCCCCCGACACTCCCCGCAGAGGAGGAAGCCCCCGACACTCCCCGCAGAGGAGGAAGCCCCCGACACTCCCGCAGTGGAGGAAGCACCCGACACCCCCCGCCGGGAGGAAGCACCCGACACTCCCCGCGTGGAGGAAGCCCCCGACACTCCCCGCAGTGGAGGAAGCCCCCGACACTCCCCGCAGCGGAGGAAGCCCCCGACACTCCCCGCAGAGGAGGAAGCCCCCGACACTCCCCGCAGAGGAGGAAGCCCCCGACACTCCCCGCAGTGGAGGAAGCCCCCGACACCCCCCGCAGTGGGGAAGCCCCGACCTCCCCGCAGTGGAGGAAGCCCCCGACACTCCCCGAGTGGAGGAACCCCCCGACACTCCCCGCAGTGGAGGAAGCCCCCGACACCCCCCGCAGTGGAGGAAGCCCCCGACACTCCCCGCAGTGGAGGAAGCCCCCGACACTCCCCGCAGTGGAGGAAGCCCCCGACACTCCCACAGTGGAGGAAGCCCCGACACTCCCCGCAGTGGAGGAAGCCCCCCACACTCCCCGCAGTGGAGGGAACCCCCCCAACACTCACCGCAGTGGAGGAAGCCCCCAACACTCCCCGCAGGGGGAGGAAGCCCCCAACACTCCCCGCGTGGAGGAAGCCCCCAACACTCCCGCAGTGGAGGATACCCCCAAAACACTCCCCGCAGTGGAGGAACCCCCCGACACTCCCCGCAGTGTAGGAAGCCCCCGACACTCCCCGCAGTGGAGGAAGCACCCAACACTCCCTCAATGGAGGAAGCACCCAACACTCCCGAGATAGTACAGTATAAGGAGTTGTGCTGCCGGCAAACTGCTTTTGTATTTCAAATCAATAGGACATGCCATAAATGTCTAAAAGGCTTTGGTCCCAGAGATGGGTCTCTCACCTATTTTGAGAACAGTACCCTAAAACTTTCCATTTAGAACAGACAAGGTGGGCGCTCGGCCAATGGTCTTTTCATAACAGAGGGCTTTGAGGGCCAGGTCTCTAAGTAGGAGAGAGTCTCAACGGGGGGCCACTACCTGTCAGAAATTTAGAGCATAACCTATCAATCTGCCATAATATCGATGGGACAACCCCTTTAAAGGGGACTGTGATATCTCCTGATGTCACACAAGCACTGATGGGAGCACTGTATATTTAGTATATGAGCAATACTGCAACATATGTCTGGGCTCCATAAATAACCAAAAACCATAAAAAATTGACTTACCTGGCTGAGTGAAGTGTTTGAGACGCCCCAATGTGTAGTGTCCGCTGACAAGGAACCTGGGGGTTGACGTGCGTTCTGCTGCCAGGGGACGGGGTCGTGAGGAAAAGATCCATCGCTAAAAGAGCCAAAAAAATGGGCTAGTTATAACAACAAGCAATAGATAGACGGTCTGAGGTTATTGCACACGTAGAGCATTAACCAATCAATGCTAGTTTCCAGGCTGGAGAACAAGTGTTAAGTTAACTGATGCAATTCCCAGAGCTGGACAACAGATTTGACCTAACACACCCTGCACATTTGCATTGCTTTAACTCCACTTAAAGAGGTATTTTCATCATAAACATGCTGTACATGCAGATTGGTTGCAGAATCATATGATCCATGAACGTGACATCATCAATGGAGAACCAGGGTGAAATCTGGAGGGGCGGTGATGGGAGAGGTGAGTATGTGTTAATTTTCTGTGTTCGCACAATGGGAGAAGGGTTTCTAAAAATCTTGCAAAACCCCTTCAACCATTTGTTAGATCAGCCGGACAGAGAAGCTATCTGCTGAAATGGATGTGTTTCTGAGGGTACAGCTACTTCTGTATTGGAAGGGGATTCTCTATGTCGGTACAAAAAGGAAGTACAACAGCAGCCGAAAAAAGTAACACAGTAGATAAGGTTGGAAAAAGATCCAAGTCCATTGAGTCCAACATCTAACCCTACAGTGTTGATCCAGAGGAAGGCAACAGCCCCCTACAAGGCAGATGCCAATCGTCCTGCACAAGAGGAAAAATTCCTTCCACTCTAAGGGCCACATGTATGAAAACTGTTTAGGACTAGAACTCAATTTTTTGCCCATAGGTTATTATGGGCAAAAAATTTAATTTGTTTATGAAGTACAAACAATATAGCTTTAGTATCACAGCGCTGATAATGTTATCTTACTGAGACCAATGCATGCTTACCCATGGGACAGGGATGGTTTCATGGAGGTCAAAGAATTCATGGGGGGCTGCATAGGGAGTTTCCCTGGGGGGTCGTTTTGCCTGCTCTTCTGGTGGCGCAGAAGAAGCAGCCTTCCCAGCTCTTCACACCACGAGGAAAGGAGCGCTAGAAAAAATACTACAATTAATACACATGAAACTGAATGGCGAAGTGTAAAATGCAGAGCGCTGCGTAACGGTAAGAGACATAGGTATAAGTGACCTATGTTATAAATGTGCAAATATAAATAGTATAGTAGGAAAGCGCCATCCTGTAAAGTGCATGAGAAGTCCTATGCTGTGGAAGGTTAGGAGAAGTAGCCATACATTACCTATTTTATCTTATAACATTAATAATATAGTAGGAGACACCCTATAAACATAGTTACATAGTTAGTATGGTTGAAAAAAGACTCGTGTCCATCAAGTTCATCCAAGGGTGGGTAAAATGTGGGTGAAGGGAGGGAGACGAGGACATTAAGCCCAGCCTCCCACTGGTGAATGCCGGAAACCCACAAGGCAAGAACCAAACTGCTCCAGGGAAGACCCCATCTCTGACCCCAGAGCCGCCACCAGCCAGGATCCAGAATTGTACATGGTAATGTACGTATTAATATTCTTTAGCTTCAGGTAGATATCTAAGCCTATCTTGAAACTCCCAACTGTTCCTGCTGTGACCAGCTCCTCAGGCGGCTATGTCACAGATTCACAGTTCTTACAGTGAAGAAGGCTTTTCTCCTCTGGAGATTGAATCTTTTTTTCTCCAGCTAAAGGGAATGTCTTTGTTTTTTGAGGGGGCTTTATATGAAATAAATTTTTCCCCATACTTTTTGTAGGGGCCATTTACATACTTATATAAAATTAATCCGTCCCCCCGGAGCAGTCTTTTCTCAAGACTAAATAAGTTCAGTTCTACTAACCTCTCCTCATAACTAAGATGCTCCATTTCCCTTATAAGTTTGGTTGCTCGTCTTTGTACTCTCTCTAACTCCATTACTTCTATAAACTGGGGCCCAGAACTGAACAGCATATAAAAGTGCAGGAGAAGTCCAGCACTGTATAAGGCTATGTCTATACAGACCCTGTCTCTAGGATGAGACTTTCCTCTACAGACCCCATCTCTAGGATGAGACTTTCCTCTACGGACCCCGTCTCTAGGATGAGGCTTCCATCTACGGACCCAGTCTGTAGGATGAGGCTTCCATCTACGGACCCAGTCTCTTGGATGAGGCTTTCCTCTACGGCCCCCGTCTCTAGGATGAGGCTTCCATCTACGGACCCAGTCTCTAGGATGAGGCTTCCATCTACAGACCCAGTCTCTAGGATGAGGCTTCCATCTACGGACCCAGGCTCTAGGATGAAGCTTCCATCTACGGACCCAGTCTCTAGGATGAGGCTTCCATCTACAGACCCAGTCTCTAGTTGAGCTTCCATCTCGAACCTGGTCTCTAGGATGAAGCTGTCCTCTACGGACCCTGACTCTAGAATAAGGCTGCTGTCTACGAACCTGGTCTCTAGGATGAAGCTGTCCTCTACGGCCCCCGTCTCTAGGATGAGGCTTCCGTTTACAGCCCCCGTCTCTAAGATGAGGCTTTCCTCTACGGCCCCCGTCTCCAGGATGAGGCTTTCTTCTACGGCCCCCGTCTCTAGGATGAGGCTTCCGTCTACGGCCCCCGTCTCTAGGATGAGGCTTTCGTCTACGGCCCCCGTCTCTAGGTGGATGCTTTCATTTCTGGCCCCCCTCTCTAGGATGAGGCTTTCCTCTACGGACCCCGACTCTAGAATTAGGCTGCTGTCTACGACCCCCGTCTCTAGGATGAGGCTTTTCTCTACAGACCCCGTCTCCAGGATGAGGCTTTCATTTCTGGCCCCCGTTTCTAGGATGAGGCATTTCTGGCCCCTATCTCTAGGACCCGGTAAGAAGGGGTCTTAGCAATCAGTTACTATTGAACGTGCCCCTCCGCACCGTGCAGTAAAGCGGGGCTGGTTCTCCGCGGCCGTCCATGTTATTCTAATAAAAATAAATGAGAAGGAAGGGCATGTGGCGTTGGAGAGGCTGAGGCTCAGCATGATACATGTGGGCCTGACACATACAGACAAAAAACAGACGGCGAGCACGACCGGAGCCGACACTGGGGAGCGCTCGCATCCGCCTCCTTGGTGTCACGCTTGCTGCCTCTCCCCTGCAGGCTGGAAGACAGCAGCGTGGCGCACACAGTAACAATGACAATGATGTATTCTAACACTAGGGGAGTGGTTAGCATTGCTACAGACGACATACAGATGTCAACCCCCACCGCCTGCAATGGAGAAAAGCAAGTTACCATAGACGCAGACCCGCGCAAAGCCAGCGCCAATGAGATGCTCCTTTTTGGAATAGGAAAGCAAGCGCTGGAATTGCACATAAACCTGATTATCGATGATGGGTAAAGCGTCTGCTCCGCAGCCACCTACACAAAACCGCTCTCTGTATTAGCAAACAATCCTGAAATCACCGTCTACTCCACAGGGTGATGGCAACAATGCGTTCACCAGGACTGGCACTAGATGGCGCCTTTGCACCTATTTACTAACAACAGGGTTCAGACTGAAGTTTACAATGGCTTCATCTATCAGATACTTGAGCAGATTTTCCCACCTCCTTCGCCTTTCCCCTGCAGTTTATTTAGGAAGGCTACATGGCATAGACTTTGACAGGATGTCATTATAATACCCTTTGTTTGGATGGTTACAGCGAAAATGAATTTACAATTTGAAACATGAAAAAACATTGGAAGAGCCCCATGTAAAGAGAAGAGACGATGGGGCGGGTTCATTATTACCAAATTAAATTGAGATGACAAGATCAGGGAGGCAGAAGTTGTGACACATGGATTCCAGTGGAGCACAATGGGGGGTAAATTTAATCCAAAACCCTTAACATTTTTTGTATATTTAATTTGGGGCTCACCTTAATAAAATTAAAAACTAAAATGGGGTATAATCTCCACACCTACATGGAGCCTTATATAATGAGGAACATTACCCCTTATATATTACAATACAGACCATGGGTATAATCTCCACACACCTACTTTGGGGCCTCTATATAATGGGAAAATTACCCTTATATATTACACTACAGATCATGGGGTATAATCTCCACACACCTACATGGAGCCTCTATATAATGGACATTACCCCTTATATATTACACTACAGACCATGGGGTATTGTCTCCACACACCTACATGGAGCTGCTATATAATGAGGAACATTACCCTTATATATTTTCACTACAGCCATGGGTATAAACTCCACCACCTACATGGAACCTCTATATAATGGGGGCATTACCCCTTATATATTACACTACAGACCATGGGGTATAATCTCCACACACCTCCATCGAGCATCTATCTTATTAGGGACATTACCCCTTATATATTACACTACAGACCATGGGGTATAATCTCCACACACCTACATGGAGCCTCTATATAATGAGGAACATTACCTCATATATTACACTACAGACCATGGGTTATAAACTCCACACACCTACAAGGAGCTCTATATAAGGAAAATACCCCTTTTATATTAAAATTCAGACCATGGGGTTCATCTCCACACACCTACATGGAGCCTCTATATAATGGACATTACCCTAATATATTACACTACAGAACCCTGGGGTATAATCTCCACACACCTACATGGAGCCCCTATATAATGGGGGAAAATTACCCTTATATAATACACTACAGACCATGGGTATAATCTCCACACACCTACATGGAGCCTCTATATAATGGGACATTCCCCCTTTTATATTACAATACAGCCATGGGGTATAATCTCCACACACCTACATGGG
This sequence comes from Phyllomedusa bahiana, assembly GCA_025379985.1. NCBI lineage: Eukaryota > Metazoa > Chordata > Amphibia > Anura > Hylidae > Phyllomedusa > Phyllomedusa bahiana. Next base: position 112,682 of record JAODAL010001662.1, read on the forward strand.
CCTCTATATAATGGAAAATTACCCTTATATATTACATACAGAAACCCTGGGGTTTTAATCTCCAACACCTACAGGAGCCTCTATATAATGGACATTACCCTTATATATTACACCCCAGACCCATGGGGTATAAACTCAACACACTAATGGAACCTCTATATAATGGAAAAATAATAACCACCCTTATAAATTTAAAACCCCAAAACCCAGAAACCATGGTGGGTATAATCTCCACACCATCCTTTTAAAAGGACCCCTTAAAATAATGAGGGGAAATTAAAACCCCTGATATTATGATTACCACATATAACAGACCATGGGTATAATCTCCACACACCCACATGGAGCCTCTATATAATGAGGAACATTACCCCTTATTATTACACTACAGACCTTGGGTATAACTCTCCACACACCTACATGGAGCCTCTATATAATGAGGAACATTACCCCTTATATATTACACTACAGAACATGGGGGATATAATCTCCACACACCTACATGGAGCCTCTATATAATGAGGGGAAATTACCCCTTATATTTACACACAGACCATGGGGTATAATCTCCACACACCCCACATGGAGCCTCTATAAAATGGAAAATTACCCCCTTTTATATTACATACAGACCATGGGGTTTTAATCTCCACCAACCTTAAAGGAGCCCCAATCCCCAACTTAATAATAATGGAATTACCCCTTATATATTACACTACAGACCATGGGGTTATAATTTTCCACACACTAAAATGGAACCTCTATATCAAAGGACATTACCCCCTTTTTATTACACTACAGACCATGGGGTATAATCTCCACACACCTACATGGAGCCTCTATATAATGGACATTACCCCTTATATATATTGACTCCCTTCTTCTAGACACCTTTGAAACCTTTCAAAATCACATCATAAATCTGGCTCAGGGCATCCACATCAATTTTGGCACAGACAGAAATCCTGCACATTGAGCTCCATAAACCTCTCCCAATGTGCTCTAATCTGCAGAAACCTGGTAAGAGGCGCAGCCAAGACATAAAATACAGAAATATGTATATACACCCGATAAGAGGTCAATACACCAATGCAATGTGAAAGAAAAAGGACTACAGAGTCTGTGGGACAAGCTGATCGGCTCTGCCATGATATTGCAGTACTGCAGATCTCTTGTGGGTTTGCACTGGTTCCGTGCACAACTTCAGCTTCGGAAGTGGAAGCTCTTGACTTTTTTTTTTTTTTTTTTTTTTTTTTACTCAAGACAGAAAAGAAGAACAAATGACGAGTTAAAAAAAAAAGAAAAAAAAAAAGTGCAGAGTCACAGACTCCATTGTATCTGCTCTTCACTATGTACCACAATAACAAGTCTACTTAGACATAAACCAAAACCACAGATTGTGGTAGTAATGAATACATGAACCATCCTAAAACACAGAGAACGTGAAAGGGGATACGCCATCACAGACGGATAGGTGCAGGTCCGAGCCATGGCCCCCGAAAGTCTAAACAGGTACTTGTGCTTGCACGACTCTCCATTCTGGTCTATGGGAGTTCCCAGTACAGGTTAACAGTGCAACAGCATGGTGGCTCAGTGGTTAACACAGTGTAGCAGCTGGTAGCTCAATGGATAACACCATGCAGCATGGTGGCTCAATGGTTAATATCGTGCAGCATGGTGGCTTAGTGGTTAGCACAGTGCAGCAGCACATTGGCTCAGTGGTTAGCACAGTGCAGCAGCACATTGGCTCAGTGGTTAGCACAGTGCAGCAGCACATTGGCTCAGTGGTTGGCACAGTGCAGCAGCACATTGGCTCAGTGGTTAGCACAGTGCAGCAACAAAGTGGCTCAGTGGTTAGCACAGTGCAGCAAGACAATGGCTCGGTGATTAGTACTGTGCAGCAGCACGGTGGCTCTATGGTTAACACCATGCAGCATGGTGGCTCAGTGGTTAATATCGTGCATCACGGTGGCTTAGTGCTTAAGTCAGTGCAGCAGCTGGTGGCTCAGTGGTTAGCACAGTGCAGCAGTACATTGGCTCAGTGGTTAGCACAGTGCAGCAGCACACTGGCTCAATGGATAACACCATGCAGGATGGTGGCTCAGTGGTTAATATCGTGCAGCACGATGGTTCAAATCCCACCAAAGACCAGATCTACATGTAGTATGTATGTTCTTCCCATGTTTGTGTGGGTTTCCTCCATGTACTTTGGTTTACCCCGGTTAGGTTAATCTGGAATTTAGACAGGGACCGATGTGAATGATGACAATGTACAGCGCTGTGGTATAGAATGGTGCTATATAAATGAATAAAATACATACATACATTTACAGGTGCAATCTGGCCCTTACATGACGATGCCAATCATTGCTGGTTGGAAATGCAATTACCATTGTACGGTGAGGTCTCACTTGGTTAGACATGGCACGGCTTTCTGATGATGCTGGTAATTAGTATGTCAGGAATGAGTTAAAGCTGCTTAGTACAAGCGAGGAGGCGGGGGTCACACTTCCAGTCTCCCTTCCCCCCTCCAATGTGCTCACAGAAGCCGCCTGCATCCTCCAAGCTGGGTGGATGTATGTGAGAGATGGGTATACAGCAGCCTCCTCGCTGTACACCATATGGCTCATTCACTTGCACTGTTGCTACATGAAACCAAAACCTTTCCTTTGCATGGCGCCTATAAATAGATGTGGCATGGGCAGAAAAAAGCCACCAAGTGCCCCTCGCCGGATGGGCGACGTCGCCTCGCTTTAACCATTTGTCGTCTGCACAACGCAATGCCAAGGAAGATTTATGTGGAGTAATACAGCGAGGAATAACAGATGCCACTAGTACAAACATAACGCCAACACGCACCCTTAATTATTCAATTATTAGGAAGAAAATAGACACAGCTCCGCCGGGAGGAACACCGACTTATGGAGGATATGTGTCTACTGAGCCAGATGCAGCAATATCCAAGCTGGAGGCTCAGATATAGGACATACCTTCAATGAGTCCCTATTCTGGAGTCCCTACTTTTGTCCCAGATCTCCACACCCTGCTTCACTCCCTAGGTTGTCTTCACACAGTGTAAAATTTGTCATTGAAATAAGCACTTATTTTACTTTTTAAAAATTTGTTGCACAATTTCTTCTGTATTTTTACAAGTTTTCTCCATTTTTGATGCCCATTTTCCTGCGCTTTTCAATCAAGGGAACACCCTTGTAGTCAAAGTGTTCTTTGATGCATTCTACGTCAACAAAAAACATGCGTGATCTGCTGCATTTTTTTTTAAACCCATTTTGACTTCCCGTTGTAAAATTACGCAAGTTGTAAAACTACGCATAAAAAACACACATGACTCAGAAAAAATTGTCCTGTACTCCTATTCTGTTATGCATCATTTACAGAATCAAATGGGGAGTCCAAGAAACACACTGTTTGCACTTCTGGTGTGCATTGCTATAAAAAAATTAATTATTAAAATATCAATTATTTTGCTGTGGAAAGTGCGCTTGAAATGTGAATCTTATGCATCAAAATAAGGAGAAAAAATGCAAACCCCACATCAGGCACGCTGACTTGGGGGATAACTCAGCCACCGGCTGCCACAGTGCCCACGCCCGAGCACAGTGCCGGCGCCCCGGTGCACAGTGGCCGCCGCCGACACGTGAAGGGCACAACCGGGCTACACACAGTAGGCCGCCGACCAGCCAGGAGCCACCGGGCTGCACCGCGCCCGCCCACCGCCCGAGCCACCGGGCTGCACCACGCCCAGACCGCCAGAGCCACCGCAGGCCTAGCACCGGCTGCCCGACCGCCGAGCCACGCTGCGGCTGCACTCCGCCCACGCCGAGCCACCGGCCACCGCGCCACGCCGAGCCACCGGGCTGCACCGCGCCCACCGCCGAGCCACCGGGCTGCACCGCGCCCACCGCCGAGCCACCGGGCTGCACCGCGCCCACCGCCAAGCCACCGGGCTGCACCGCGCCCACCGCCAAGCCACCGGCTGACGCGCCCACCGCCAGAGGTGCTGTGCCCACTGGTAATGAGTTTCCTTACTTAAAAGAATTTAGCAGCAGTAGAAAGAAATAGTGACTGTGCAATGCTTAATACAAGCTTAGAATGTAGCACATAATGTTGGTGGTGCTTGGGGGATTGTTTTCCAGCTCCTCGCATTGCACTGGTATCCAGAAGGTTAATACCTGGACCCAGTTGACAGCTGGACCAATTAGGTCATGAAACAAAGGAAGACAGGAAATTGTCCCAGGTGACCTGCAGAGTGCCTTAGACGGCTCCTCCAGGCCTGGTTGGCAGGCGATGGAATTGATTGTTAGATGGGTAATACAGCAAAGGACAGAAATAGCATCCACCTACAGAGGAAAGGAGAGAGGGGGGCAATGCAGCAGTCACGTGAAGCTGGGGGGCCGCAGAGACGATCATTGCATGCGTGTGTCCTTTGCAGCTCTCCGACTAGTGAAGAACAATGCAATAAGCTAAGACTAGTGGAATATACAGACTTCAGACGGAGCAGCTGGCGAAAAGCAAACATGTGCAATGTTCACGCTGGGAATCCCTGGAAAAGCTGCTCTGCTGGAGAAGGAACACGGATAAAATAAAATGCACAAGAACCAAAGAAAGTTGCCTTTTCAATAGTCATTACTTCCACTACTTATCTAGATTCCCAGCTGAGGAAACCAGTGAGACTGGTGACCGACATTGCCATAGCTCCCAACTCCTTGGATGGGCAATATGCAGTTACGAGCCAAAGAGATGCTGTCTTTTGGGTGAAACTTTGTTCAGATCTACATCTGAGGTGGCACTGGGGCCATTGTATTAGGGAAACCAACAGCGCCCAATGGACCCTAGCAACTATAGTGGGCTTCGTCAAGTTTCCGTCATGGTGTCCTACACTTGCATAAAAAATAGTGCTGCATACTTTGGCCATTTTTGACCCAATCTCCGATGGGCTCGGAATGTGAACCTTGCCTAAGATAATGAATGCAAGCTTATCAAGGCATAAAGACATCACTCAAACAGCAAGGACTTCAGTGCCATACAGTGGCTCATTGGCTAGCATGGTGCAGCACGGTGGATAAGTGGCTAGCATGGTGCAGCACGGTGGATAAGTGGCTAGCATGGTGCAGCACGGTGGATAGGTGGCTAGCATGGTGCAGCACGGTGGATAGGTGGCTAGCATGGTGTAGCACGGTGGATAGGTGGCTAGCATGGTGCAGCACGGTGGATAGGTGGCTAGCATGTTGCAGAGTAGTGGATAGGAGGCTAGCATGGTGGATAGGAGGCTAGCATGGTGCAGAGTAGTGGATAGGAGGCTAGCACGGTGCAGAACAGTGGATTGGTGGCTTGCATGGTGTTGCGTGGTGTCTCATTGGCTAGCATGGTGGATAGGAGGCTAGAACGGTGCAGAGTAGTGGATAGGAGGCTAGCATGGTGCAGAGTAGTGGATAGGAGGCTAGAATGGTGCAGAGTAGTGGATAGGTGGCGAGCATGGTGGATAGTTGGGTAGCATGGCCTATGGTTATCACGGTGCAGTGCGTTGGCTCAGTGGCTAGCACAGTGCAGTGGCTCAGTGGTTAGCACGGTGCAGTGGTTAGTTTGGTGGCTCCATGATCAGTACTGTTGCTTTGTAGTACTGTAGTCTATGGTTCAAATCCCAAAATGAACAATATTTGCAAGGAGTTGGTATGTTCTCCCAGTATTTGTGTGGGTTCTCTTTGGGGACTCCAGTTTCCCCCTCAATCCAAAAATATAAAGACTGATAAATCTGGACTTTAGATTTTGAGCACCAATGCAGATAGGGACCAGTGTGACCAATCTCTGTACCACGCTGTTGTATCTATCAGCGCTATATAACTAGATACAACAATATTGTAATTCTAATAATCGAAGCACAATGTGAATAAGATCAGCTTATTCTCATTGGCCTCTTTATTACAGAAAGGAACAGAAGCCGCCCGGCTCGTACATGTGTCACTTGTGTAAAAATAGATGCAAGCGTCCTCAGGGGGGAACAGAGTGACACAGAGAGAAGAGGCAATGTTATATGAAAATGACTCACCCCCATCCTCCAGCTGACAGCAGTACGTGTGCCGCTGAAAGAAGCCATTACCATCATTACTTATTTAGATGGCGCCAACATTTTCTACAGAGCTATACATTCAGAGCAAACAAGCTACTGTCACTTACACGGAGGAGGAGAGGACTCCTAATGCTAATCAATACTCTGCGGCTAAGGTTTGAGGGGGTCACGCATTAACATTTGTCCCTTTCTTGGGTTCACATAATGTGACAGCTGGAGGTGGTGGTCGCGCCGTCCCATTAACTGTTAGGATACCAGGGAAGAACCGTGCAAACATTCGCCCCTGTAGTTGTCCCTGAGATCTTCCTCACCTTGTTCTGGATCATTAGGATGAATAATTTAGTTTATGCGCAGCTGTTAACTTCTGCTGTTTCAAAGACAGACAGCTCGAGAGCCAAGAACGTGCGGCGGTGTGACGTCTGCCATGCCCGGTGCAAATGGGGCACTACTGGTGCGCTCTGTAGAAGGCCATGAGGCTACATCAGTAAGGCTGGATTCACACGGCATTCGATTTCTGAGGTATTGTCTTCGTTTCTGCCACAAATCAGCCTCATTCAATAACCTGTATCCGGCTCCTGATATTTTTTGTGCTGAATACTCGTGATAATTGCTCCGCACTCTTGTTTCTTTTCTTTTTTTTATGTTGCATAAAAGCATACATGAAATTTTAAAAAACTACAATATTTTTCTGACTTTAAGACGCACCGGACCATAAGACGCACCTACCGTATTTTTCTGACCTTAAGACGCAGCGGAACCATAAGACGCACCTAACGTATTTTTCTGACCATAAGACGCACCTACTGTACTTTTCTTACTTTAAGACGTACCACCATCTTTCTCCCAAACTTTCAGGTCCAGTTCACATGTGCATTTGGAGGTGCAATCGGACCAGTATGATGATGGTCATGCATTTCCCCTGACGGACCCCATTGACTACAAGTCCATTGTCAAAGGGGTGTTCCCACCATTGGCTTTGGTGGGATATTGATGTAGGATATAACTTTTAAGTCTGGTAGATGGGGAACAGGCCCCAAAAAGTCTCAGCTCAGAATGGAGAGCCAGTCACACTTGTGTACAACTCTCCATTCTGTTCAATAGGAGTTCCCAGTATAGGGTAGCGCTGTGTTCTCCATTCTGTTCTATGGGAGTTCCCAGTACAGCGAAGCGCTGTGTTCTCCATTCTGTTCTAGGGAGTTTGGCGTGCCAAGGGGGTTTTTCTGGAACTCTCCATAGCAGTGGAGATACACAGTGCGCCCCGTGTTATCCATAGCAGTGAGACGTCCCTGTACGCGGAAAGCGCTGTGTTCTCCATTTGTTCTATGGGAAGTTTGGCTGGCCTGCATGGGATTCTATACTGGGAACACCTACACAGAATGGAGAACACAAGGGCGATGGGAACTCACCAGAACCGAATGGAGAACCCGTGATACCCCGACAGTGACTCCCTATAGAGCAGAATGGAAATGACAGCACTACCCCCTGTACTGGGAACTCCCATAGAACAGAATAGAGAACACAGTGCTCCCCTGTACTGGGAACTCCCATAGAACTGAATGTAGAGTCCTGCTCAAGCATAACCGGTTCTTAATTCTTAACCAACACTTTTGGGGGCCTGTTCCTGAAATAGTTGGGACCTGCACCTATCACACTTTGCTGGCATATCCTACCAATTTATCAAAGTCTATGATGGGAACATTTCTTTAAGGCAACGGACACCATTGGAACGACAGAATTAACTAGTCATGGTCCGTTGGGTGTCCATCATTAAATGGATCAGATTTCCCCTTAATGGAACTCCTGAGGAGAATGGACCAAGCCCTAGTAGTACCAAACGGAACTAAGGCAACATTTGGACACATTGCTTTACCTTCTAGATCAGTGTTCCCCCCAACTCCAGTCCTCAGGGCCCACCAACAGGTCATGTTTTCTGGAATCTCCCACAAAAGTGCAACACCACTACTAATCGACCTATGCAAGCAAAATGGTATCACCTGTGCATCTAAGGAAGACCGAAAACATGACCTGTTGGATGCGGTCCTGGGGACTGGAGTTGGGGCCATAGGACTGATGGTGGGCCTTCGAGGACTGGGTAGTGGGGACTATGGACAGGCTGGAGTGGTGGGGTCCTTGAGGAATGATGTGGTGCCTTGAGGACGGATGGGGGGCCTTGAGGAATGGAGTTGGTGAGGCCTTGAGGACTGGAGTGGTGGGGCCTTGAGGATGGAGAATAGGGGCCCTGGACTGGGAGTGGTGGGGCATTGAGGACTGGGTTGTGGGGCTCCGGACTGGAGTCTAGGGGCCTGAGGAACACGTGGTGCCTGTTGGGACTGCATGTTGGAGGAATTGAGACGGGGGCCCTTTTAGGGAAATCCATAGACCAGTTGGAAGAACACAGCACTCCTGTATGGGAACACCATAGAACAAATGGAGGACACAGCGCTACCCTGTACTGGAACTCCCTAGACAAAATTTAGAAACAGTGTCCCTGTAAATGGGACTCCCCTAGAGCAGAATAGAGAACACAGTGCTCCCTGTACTGGGAACTCCCCCTTGGGAATGGAGAACACAGCGTTTCCCCCGATGGGAACTCCCATAAAAGAATGGAGAACACAGTGCTCCCCCTTTTATGGGAACTCCCATAAACAAAATGGAGAAAAACAGCGCTCCTGTAGGGGAATCCCAAACAGAAAGAACACAGCGTCCCCCGTACTGGGAATCCCATAGAAAAGAAAAAAGAACAAGCCCCCCCTGTACTTGGGAATCCAAAAAACTGAATGGAGAGTCTTGCTCAAGCATAACCGGCTCTTAATTCTTAGCCAACACTTTTGGGGGCCTATTCCTGAAATAGTTGGGACCTGCACCTGTCACACTTTGATAAATTGGTAGGAATGCCCGCAAGCTATGTGGGAAAATTTCTTAAGGACGGACCCATGGGAAACTGCGGAAATAAACTAGTCAATGGGGTCAGTTGGGTGGCCTGGGTGTCCATCATTAAATGGATCAGATTTCCCCTTCAAAAGGAACCTCTGAGGCAGATATGTACCAGCCCTATAAGTATCCAACACAGGTAGTAAGGCCACCTTTTGACACATTGCTTTACCTTCTAGATCAGTGTTCCCCCCAACTCCAGTCCTCAGGGCCCACCCACAGGTCATGTTTTCAGGATCTCCCCAAAAAAAGCCCCTGACCATAATTTTCCCCATGCAGATTGGGACACCTGTGCAATGAAGGAAAGACCCAAAAAAATGACCTGTTGGTGTGGCCCCGAGGATGGGTTGGGGGGCCTGGGACTGGAGTTGGTGGGGCCCTGAGGACTGGAGTTGGTGGGGCCCTGAGGACTGGAGTTGGTGGGGCCTTGAGGACTGGAGTTGGTGGGGCCTTGAGGACTGGAGTTGGTGGGGCCTTGAGGACTGGAGTTGGTGGGGCCATGAGGACTGGAGTTGGTGGGGCCTTGAGGACTGGAGTTGGTGGGGCCTTGAGGACTGGAGTGGGTGGGGCCTTGAGGACTGGAGTTGGTGGGGCCTTGAGGACTGGAGTTGGTGGGGCCTTGAGGACTGGAGTTGGTGGGGCCTTGAGGACTGGAGTTGGTGGGGCCTTGAGGACTGGAGTTGGCGGGGCTTTGAGGACTGGAGCTGGCGGGCCTTGAGGACTGGAGTTGGAGACCACTGTTCTAGATAAAGCATCTCTCTTGCCGCAATGTGATGCAATATTGTTGTGCCCCATCGCCTAACGCTTTGTTCTCCTACGGTACTAAAACTCAACATTGCTACAAATCATATTTAACCTTGTAATATCCTTGCAGTAGAAGTCTGCCATTTCCCAGCAGGGTCAGGACTGTGCTGCACATATCCTTTTCCCTAGTACATCTGGACGACCTTGTAGGTACCTGCTCATTTACAGAGAGCAGCATATGGCGGCAAAACAAGTCACAGAGTAGAGTCATGCTAATAGGAGGCCACCATTAGGTGCATTAGCCCATATGGCTTGACAGACCTCATGTAACCTGAGAGCTGCTTTCACCCGCAGCAGCCAAAGCGAGGGAAGTGGCCACATAGACCGTAATACACAGCCAGACCACACCTAAAAAGGTACAAGCTGCTCTTCTGTGCAGGTTTTTACTGCTTCTTATTTACAGGCATTAATGAAAGGTCAAGGAAGTGCAAACACTTGTACATGTTGAAGTACCAAACAGGAAGATAAGCCCTATACAAGACGAAAACAACAGTGAGAGAGATTTTTGAAAAAGCAACAAAGCAGATTTACCACAAATCACATTAAAAGAGATGTAGACTCAGACTGGCTCACAGGAGAGCAGGGAAAAAGCCTCAATGGGCCCTGGGTAAAGTGGGCCCAATGGGGGCTCCAGAAAGCAAGAGTCATGTGCAGTCATGTTCAGTAATTTTAGGGTGGGCCCCAAAGAATCAACTCCACTGGTGGCCATCAAGAATGAACTCCACTGGTGGCCATCAAGAATGAACTCCACTGGTGGCCATCAAGAATGAACTCCACTGGTGGCCATCAAGAATGAACTCCACTGGTGGCCATCAAGAATGAACTCCCCTTGTGGCCATCAAGAATGAACTCCACTGGTGGCCATCAAGAATCAACTCCACTGGTGGCCATCACGAATCAACTCCACTGGTGGCCAACAAGAATGAACTCCACTGGTGGCCATCAAGAATGAACTCCACTGGTGGCCATCAAGAATCAACTCCACTGGTGGCCAACAAGAATGAACTCACACTGGTGGCCATCAAGAATCAACTCCACTGGTGGCCATCAAGAATCAACTCCACTGGTGGCCATCAAGAATGAACTCCACTGGTGGCCATCAAGAATGAACTCCACTGGTGGCCATCAAGAATGAACTCCACTGGTGGCCATCAAGAATGAACTCCACTGGTGGCCATCAAGAATGAACTCCACTGGTGGCCATCAAGAATCAACTCCACTGGTGGCCATCAAGAATGAACTCCACTGGTGGCCATCAAGAATGAACTCCACTGGTGGCCATCAAGAATGAACTCCACTGGTGGCCACAAGAATCAACTCCACTGGTGGCCCCCAAGAATCAACTCCACTGGTGGCCCCCAAGAATCAACTCCACTGCGGGCCCCCAAGAATCAACTCCACTGGTGGCCCCCAAGAATCAACTCCACTGGGGGCCCCCAAGAATCAACTCCACTGGGGGCCACCAAGAATCAACTTCAGTGGTGGCCCCCAAGAATCAACTCCACTGGGGGCCATCAAGAATCAACTCCACTGGGGGCCATCAAGAATCAACTCCACTGGGGGCCATCAAGAATCAACTCCACTGGTGGCCATCAAGAATCAACTCCACTGGTGGCCATCAAGAATGAACTCCACTGGGGGCCATCAAGAATCAACTCCACTGGCTGGTCCCAAGGAACAAAGTCTCTGGTGCCCCATTCTAACACAGGAGATATACACTCACCGGCCACTTTATTAGGTACACCATGCTAGTAACGGGTTGGACCCCCTTTTGCCTTCAGAACTGCCTCAATTCTTCGTGGCATAGATTCCACAAGGTGTTGCAACGATGCTCAATTGGTACCAAGGGGCCCAAAGAGTGCCAAGAAAATATTCCCCACACCATGACACCACCACCACCAGCCTGAACCGTTGATACAAGGCAGGATGGATCCATGCTTTCATGTTGTTGACGCCAAATTCTGACCCTACCATCTGAATGTCGCAGCAGAAATCGAGACTCATCAGACCAGGCAACGTTTTTCCAATCTTCTACTGTCCAATTTCGATGAGCTTGGGCAAATTGGAGCCTCAGTTTCCTGTTCTTAGCTGAAAGGAGTGGCACCCGGTGTGGTCTTCTGCTGCTGTAGCCCATCTGCCTCAAAGTTCGCCGTACTGTGCGTTCAGAGATGCTCTTCTGCCTACCTTGGTTGTAAACGGGTGGCTATTTGAGTCACTGTTGCCTTTCTATCAGCTCGAACCAGTCTGCCCATTCTCCTTTGACCTCTGGCATCAACAAGGCATTTCCGCCCACAGGACTGCCGCTCACTGGATGTTTTTTCTTTTTCGGACCATTCTCTGTAAACCCTAGAGATGGTTGTGCGTGAAAATCCCAGGAGATCAGCAGTTTCTGAAATACTCAGACCAGCCCTTCTGGCACCAACAACCATGCCACGTTCAAAGGCACTCAAATCACCTTTCTTCCCCATACTGATGCTCGGTTTGAACTGCAGGAGATTGTCTTGACCATGTCTACATGCCTAAATGCACTGAGTTGCCGCCATGTGATTGGCTGATTAGAAATTAAGTGTTAACGAGCAGTTGGACAGGTGTACCTAATAAAGTGGCCGGTGAGTGTATATACATGTATCTTAAGATCTTTATTTTGTCTGTATCTGTTTGGCTACATGAAACTCCAACTCAAAAATGCCACAATTCTCATGGCTGCTTCAGATCTAAGATTCTGCGTATAAACAGAGAGGATCCGTATTGAAGCCATGATCTTTCAAAACCAACTCCCGCAGACAGGCCACTGCATCATAACGCCCAACACCTGTCTTTTCAGACAAGTTCTCTACTTCAAACTGAGACAAAGCCAGAGAACCCAGGGTGGCCAGAGCCAGAACCTAACTTATAAAAAAGGTTACGTCGACATTGGTAACTTGGACAACGTGGCCATAGATAGTCCCCTATGGTGGAGTATGACCCATTAAATGTCTGCCTTTTGTGACCAACCACCTCTCCAATGAGGTACACAAGAAACGGCTACACCCATCTCAAGAACGGCCCCTGAAACTGTTGGCTCAGAACAAAGAGCCAGTTGTGCTCACACGTGAATCTCCATTCTGTTCTATGGGAGAGCAGTGTTATCCATATCTTTCAAAGTGAGTTTCCAGTAAAGGGGAGTTCTGTGTTTCCATTCTGTTCTATGGGAATTCCCAGTACAGGGGAGTTCAGTGTTTCCATTCTGTTCTATGGGAGTTCCCAGTACAGGGGAGCGCTGTGTTCTCCATTCTACTCTATGGGAGTTCCCAGTAAAGGGGAGTTCGTGTCCATTTGTTTTGGAGTTCCAGTACAGGAGCTGTGTTTCCATTGTCATGGGAGTTCCCAGTACAGGGGAGTGCTGTGTTTCCATTCTGTTCTATGGGAGTTCCCAGTACAGGGGAGCAGAGTCTTTGGTTGTACTCAGAACTCCCATAAACAGAATGGAGAGTGGTATGCAAGTGTGACAGCTTCTCCATTCCTGAGAGAGGTGTGGATCACAGAAGTGGAAACCACACCTATCAGAATTTATGGCATATTCTATTGATATGCTATCCAAGTCTTTGGTGGAACAGCCCTTTAAATATCAGTGATGCAACCACGGGTCTGATGTTGACCAGTTCACATCTTATAGCAATTCCTGCGCCACCATGCACGTGAATAGCAAAGGCATTCAGACATAGGAATCAATGATGCCAAAGTGTGTGCGATAACATGGTGAACTCACCCTATGTTCTGTAAGAAATACCATGTGGGCATGGATCATAAACATACAGCAACTCTACAAGTCACAACGAGCCCTGCCACCTATTATGATAGGTATTAGATAAGGCTTCTCCAAAATCTAAGGAGTTGTCTCCCCCAAAGAACTCTCGTGGGTGTTCAGCTAAGCCAAAAGTACATGGTAATGGTAACTCCTGTCCAAAAAAATCCTTGGTCCACCAGTTATTTTATGTGAATGTCAACCTAAATCATAGTTATGACCACTAGTCCGCACTGAAGGGATAGTGTACACTGCAATGAAGATGTCAACAAATAATCCAAGCTTCTCAACGTCAAGGCAATGACTCTTTATGGTGTTTAATGCCAATATCGCCAATAGCACACCGACCACGCTGATGTCCATGGTTACGAATGGTCTGACGTGACACTTGGTTGCCTCTCACCTCCCTTAAATCTGCCTGGAGTTGTGTGACATTCATCATCCAGTTCGGCAGGGCATTGATTACAGTGAAGCGCTCATCAGGGTGAGATGAAGCCAGAGGAAGTCCACTTCTTTGCCTTTCTGAGACTCTTCCAGTCTCTCTGTATCTCTCATACATCCTTCTGATGACACTCTGACACACTAAGCTCAGTGGCCACTTCCATCTAAGAGCATCCTGCTTGAAGCCTCACAATGGCGAGGTCCTGCTGATCTAGCATAAGGAGTTGTCTTGGTCTCCTGATGTCACAATGTGAACAGCAGGATGAGTAAGACTGTTTAAATCCCAATTCAAATTGATCCCCTAAATTTATTGGGCGATTCAGGAATCAAACACCTGTTGGGAATTTTGCCATTAGGTTCCTTGTTAGAGATCAGTAAGTGGTACAAAAGGTACCAAAACACTGAACAGTTGGACGTGTGTAACAAAAAGGGGAGAGATCGGCGCATTTGATGCATTTAAAAAACAATTCAAGAAATTTAATGTTCATCCTGAAATTTCAACCAAAAGCCAAATATCCCAAACTTTTTGTGGTTAGACGCTATAAAAAAAAAAAGTACATTCCCAATTTTTTAATAAATATTTCACATTCAGAAATCCAACCTGTAAGGATACACCTGTACAGATCTCAGACTGCTTTGCTCACCTCTGTCTACACAACCAACCACCTATGCATCCATCTATCTAAGCATATTTGTAGCAATTCCACAATGTAAGACTATCTGCTGGATCTGTACAAGATGTACAGTATAATGCCAGTATCATGTGATGCCAGCGCGCCGCCTGTGTGATTGCACAATGCTGATCGGCCTCTTATTCTCCATTAGGGATGTACTGTACACACACCTGACAAGACAAACAAACCAGACACCGTCATCAGGAACTGCGAGCGAGGACTCAGCAAAGAATGGAAAATAGATACTCGGACTCAGGTGCCTGGGGGCCCACCAGTGGAGAGGAATCCTGCTGTCCCAACAGTAGAGTGGAGAAGATTCCTGGGGGCCCACCAGTGGAGAGGATTCCTGGGGGCCCACCAGTGGGAGAGGAATCCTGGGTCCAACCAGTAAGTGGAGCAGATTCCTGGGGGCCCACCAGTAGAGTGGAGCAGATTCCTGGGGGCCCACCAGTAGAGTGGAGCAGATTCCTGGGGGCCCACCAGTGGAGCAGATTCCTGGGGGCCCACCAGTAGTGGAAGATTCCTGGGGGCCCACCAGTAGATGGAGCAGATTCCTGGGGGCCCACCAGTGATGAGCAAATTCCTGGGGGCCCACCATAGATGGAGAGATTCCTGGGGGCCCACCTAGGTGGAGCGGATTCTGGGGCCCACCAGTAGAGTGGAGCAAATTCCTGGGGGCCCACCAGTAGAGTGGAGCGGATTCCTGGGGGCCCACCAGTAGAGTGGAGCGGATTCCTGGGGGCCCACCAGTAGAGTGGAGCGGATTCCTGGGTCCACACCAGTAGAGTGGAGCAAGATTCCTGGGGGCCCACCAGTAGGGAGCAGATTCCTGGGGCACCACCAGTAGGTGAGCAACTTCCAGGGGGACCCACCAGTAAGGAAGGGAGCAATTCCTGGGGGACCCACCAGGTAGAGTGGAGCTGATTCCTGGGGGCCCACCAGTAGTGTGGAGCAGATTCCTGGGGGACCACCAGTAGAGAGGATAATATTCATGGGGGCCCACCAGAGGAGACGATTCCTGGGGGCCCACCAGTGGAGAAGATTCCTGGGGGCCCACCAGTGGAGAGGAATCCTGCTGTCCCAACAGTAGAGTGGAGAAGATTCCTGGGGGCCCACCAGTGGAGAAGATTCCTGGGGGCCCACCAGTGGAGAAGATTCCTGGGGGCCCACCAGTGGAGAAGATTCCTGGGGGCCCACCAGTGGAGAAGATTCCTGGGGGCCCACCAGTGGAGAAGATTCCTGGGGGCCCACCAGTGGAGAGGAATCCTGCTGTCTCAACAGTAGAGTGGAGAAGATTCCTGGGGGCCCACCAGTGGAGAGGATTCTTCACCTCACCAGCGGAGGGGAATTCTTCACCTCACCAGCGGAGGGGAATTCTTCACCTCACCAGCGGAGGGGAATTCTTCACCTCACCAGCGGAGGGGAATTTCTTCACCTCACCAGCGGAGGGGAATTCTTCACCTCACCAGCGCAGGGGAATTCTTCACCTCACCAGCGGAGAGGATTTCTTCACCTCACCAGCGGAGAGGATTCTTCACCTCACCAGCGGAGAGGATTCTTCACCTCACCAGCGGAGAGGATTCTTCACCTCACCAGCGGAGAGGATTCTTCACCTCACCAGCGGAGAGGATTCTTCTCCCCACCAGTGGAGATGATTCTTCTCCCCACCAGTGGAGAGGATTCTTCACCCCACCAGTGGAGAGGATTCTTTCCCACCAAAATCCCCCCCCCCACCCCAAAACTCCCCCAGCGGAGAGGATTTCTTCCCCCTCACCAGCGGAGAGGATTCTTCACCAACCAGTGGAGAGGATTTCTTCACCTACCAGCTGGAGAGGATTCTTCACCCAACCTAGTGGAGAGGATTCTTCCCCCAACCAGCGGAGAGGATTCTTCCCCAAACCCATAGGAGAGGATTCTTCACCAACCAGGGAGAGGATTCTTCACCTCACCAGCGGAGATGATTCTTCCCCCACCAGGAGATGATTCTTCACCTCACCAGCGGAGATGATTCTTCTCCCACCGCAGGAGAGTGATTCTTCACCCACCAGTAGAGAGGATTCTTCACCTCACCAGCGGAGAGGATTCTTAAACCCACCAGGGGAGAGGATTCTTCACCCACCAGTGGAGAGGATTCTTCACCAAACCAGTGGAGAGGATTCTTCACCAAACCAGTGGAGAGGATTCTTCACCCCACCAGTGTGGAGGCTTCTACACCAAACCTGTGGAGAGGAGTCGTCGCCCAACCAGTGGAGATGATTCTTCTCCCCACCAGTGGAGATGTTTCTTCACCCCACCAGTTGAGAGGATTCTTCACCCCACCAGTGGAGAGGATTCTTCACCAAACCAGTGGAGAGGATTCTTCACCAAACCAGTGGAGAGGATTCTTCACCTCACCAGCGGAGATGATTCTTCTCCCCACCAGTGGAGATGACTCATCACCTCACCAGTGGATCTTATTCTTGAGACCCACCAGTGGAGTTAAATCTTGGAGCCCACCTGACCGCTACTATACATGACAAAATACTGTACATGACTTTTGCGTTCTCCCTTAAAATCAGCCCAAGGTTTGCTATCCTCAGCGACCCACCATACCCAGGGGCCCACTGGTGGTTTCCCCTTCTCCCCGTCAGGCCATACCAATCACTTGTTTAAGTTTTTTTTAGATCATTAGTTTGATTGTCTAATAGAGAAGTAAAGAAATGCACAAATATAACATTATATAATCTCGCCACCAAATAAAATACACCCGCCACATGTCATATGTGCTTGCAGCAGTCAACGCTATCATGGGAATCACCTACTAACTAATAAGTAGTCCGATAAGGGCCCTAAAGAAATTCTGGGGCCCGCTGATATAGGGCAAGAAAGGAACTGGATCCCTATGGTTAGCACGTTATCCATTAGGCTGATGATTTAAAGCCAAACTTCCAATCCCCCTATTGTGTAAATGCACACCCGCCTGCGATGCCATAATCCCTGAGCGGACCAGACTTTATCCCGCTGCCCAAGTCCCTATAAAATGCTGACTTGTGTCATTTGTATTCAGCAGCAGCCTAGGCGGCTTCCTGTATGATCTACTCTGCAGCGCGGGGTTAATTCAACTACGAGCCCCGACCTGGCATCATTAAAATCCCTAGAAGACTCTGGGAACACATTTATTAATATCTCCAGTATTAGATTATTATATTGAAGGATTAGGAGCCAGAAAAGGAAGGAAAAGGCTCGAATTCATCAAAGTTTAACACAGAATAAATGAGATTATTTCACTTAAAGGGGTATTACTATCTCATATAGTGACAATATTGCTGAGATATGATACCACCTTTTGGATGCCACCATTGGTGGCACGATCCCTCAGTGGTTAACACAGTGCTGCACAGGGGCTCAGTGGTTAACACAGTGTAGCACGATCCCTCAGTGGTTAACAAGGCGCAGCACAGTGGCTCAATGGTTAATAGTGCAGCACAGTAGCTCAGTGGTTAACATAGCGCTGCACGTGGGGCTCAGTAGTTAACACAATGCTGCATGTGGGGCTCAGTGGTTAACACAGCACAGCACAGTGGCTCAGTGGTTAACACAGCCCAGCACAGTGGCTTAGTGGTTAACAGAGCAGCACAATGGCTCAGTGGTTAACACAGCGCAGCCTAATGGCTCAGCGGTTAACACAGCGCAGCACAATGGCTCAGTGGTTAACAGCGCAGTACAACCGCTCAGTGGTTAACAGCGCAGCACAATGGCTCAGTGGTTAACAGCGCAGCACAATGGCTCAGTGGTTAACAGCGCAGCACAATGGCTCAGTGGTTAACAGCGCAGCACAGTGGCTCAGTGGTTAACAGCGCAGCACAATGGCTCAGTGGTTAACAGCGCAGCACAGGGCTCAGTGGTTAGCAGCGCAGCACAACGGCTCAGTGGTTAACAGCGCAGCACAACGGCTCAGTGGTTAACAGCGCAGCACAACGGCTCAGTGGTTAACAGCGCAGCACAATGGCTCAGTGGTTAACAGCGCAGCACAGTGGCTCAGTGGTTATCACAACACAGCCGCTCAGGGGTTGACAGTTCAGCACGGTGGCTCCCAATTCAGACAAGGACCAATGTGAGTACTGACATTCTCTACTGCGCTGTGGTATATAACAGCGCTATAGAAGTGAATTTTTATATATATATATATATATATATATATATATATATTATATATATATATATATATATATATAAAATATATATATATATAGTCACTATGGTGCTTAGCTAGCTGCTGAATATTGTTGTCATATAGATACAACGTTGTGTGATTTGCTTGCCTGTTACTCTGAAGCACCCAGCACTTGGTATAGCGCCAGCGTCAGGCCTGGCAGTGTATATTACCCCCTCTGCCAACAGAAAAGTTATTTCCCTTTCTAGCCCATTCATATATATCCTCGCCGCCCTAACACCCTTTTTGTGGTACAAGAAAGCTGGCGGCCAGGCTGAAGATTGAGAGAGGTAGGGGTTAAGCCACCTGGTCCTATTGATATGCCAATTTGTAACCCAGTAGAAAGGACTGCAGACAGGCTCCATTCAGCAAACGGTCACTTTAAAGAGCCCAATTTCTATGAGACAATAATCTCATCACAGTGGGAAAACACAGAGCAGCAGGAACTATCTGACCAGAGTATGGGCAGATAACTGGTGGGGGCAGGGCGGAGAGACTCCCAACAATCCCCAGAGGCTTTTCTCACTGACTTTATTCTTAGTTTTAAACCTAAGCCCCAAAAAAAAAAAAAAAAACCTGAAAAAAATATATATAAAAAATTCAGCAATGCATGCAGGGAATGAAAGTGTTACTCGTTTAACGATGCCAAGGAGGTGACAGATAAAAACACTGCAGCCAGTGGAGAAAAACTGGAATTCTTTTCAGTCCGTTCCAAAACGTCTGGATTCTAACTCGAAACTCAAGTGGAATTGGAGCCAAAGTGTCTCTGTATCATGAGAAGCTGCCAACAAGAGGCCGGGTCTGTGGCTATGGCGATGGAGAGGACCTGTGGTTTCACCAGTAGTTTACCATCAATGCGCACGAGCCAGCAACAGCTCGAAGGGGCGCTACAGGCGTCTAGACATCGGTCTACCAAAAGCAGAAAGGGAAGACCTCTCCTTAGGGAGAGCGCCTATATAGACGCATGGTGATTCTAAATTGCCTTTTGCACTCCACGAAGCATCTGCATATCACAAGGCATTATGGGAAAGGAGCTGAGAAGCTCAAGCGCCCTCTATTGGGTGTAACAAATCCTCAATTTGCTTTTAACCCACTGGGTCTTTGGAAAGCAAGAAGGGGCATTTAGCCAGCATCGCCCATCTGTAGACAGCCGTTTCGGGGTGTTTGCCCCTCGTCGGTACAGAGCAGAGCGATGCTGGCTTGGCTAAGTTGGAGGCAGCCACTCATTGCCTCCCACTCAGCCAATAGAGGGCGCTTGAGCTTCGCAGCTCCTTTCCCATCAAACCGAAAATAGAGGCGTTAAAGCTCCCGGCCAGAGGCGTAACTTGAAGCCAAAAGTGAAATGGGTATAACGTGCCACTTACAATGTTGGTGTCTCCTTATGTGGCAGGAGGGCTTTTGGGCCCCCTCAGGCTGCAGGGCCTGGTAGCGACTGTTACCTCTGCACCCCCTATAGCTACACTCCTGCTCCTGGCCCCTAATGCAGAGGCTTAAATGGGGTCCCCCATCTGGAATGTGTCATGAACAATACAAATACCTTCTTATGTGGCAGTAGGATTTTTGGGCACCCTCAGACTGCAGGGCCGGGTAGCAACTGCTTCCTCTGCACCTCCGATAGCTACGCCCCTGGATACTAATATAAGCCAGGTACCCTGTCCGATGCCGAGGCAATGAGGAAACGTGTCTAACACTATTATAGGAGACTGATCAGCAGAGTGTGCGGGGGTTTTCAATGGGCAGATAGGGGTCAGCTGCAGCAACACTTTTGAGGACAGATAACTTCTGGACAGAGAGGGGGGAAAAAGGGATCAAGTGTCTTAAAGGGGTTGTCTCACTACAAGGATTGTTTTTTATATTAAAGATCTTGCAAAAACAAGTCACTTTGCAATATGTGTCCATTAACAGTGTCCTACCTATTCCGAGATATCCCCTCTTGTATGGGCTGCATCAGCTCCTAAGGTCGCTATAGCTACAGACCTGTTCAATCTCTGCTGATAGGCTTACAGCGCTGGTTGCTATAGCTACAGACCTGTTTGATCTCTCCTGATAGGTTGCCAGCACTGGTCGCTATAGCTACAGACCTGTTCGATCTCTCCTGATAGGCTGCCAGCACTGGTTGCTATAGCTACAGACCTGGCTTCTACTGCAGCCTAGTAGAAGCCAGTAAACATGCCCCTGAATTCAAAGTGAAACCAAGAAAACAGGACTGAGGTGAGATGAATCAATGTAGTGAGACAACCCCTTTAAAGGGGTTAAATAAGAAATTGTCAGAGAAATCAAGGATCGGACGGATGTTATGAAGGGTCCAGCATTAGAAAAACATGTCAAAAACTACTTCCTGTCAAAAACAGCACCCCCTCTGTCACAGGATGTGCCTGGTATTGCAGCTCAGCTCTATTCACTTCAATGGAGCAGAGCTGAAATACCAGGTACGTCCTGTAACAGTCACAGCCGGTCGCCATGTTTTCCTAGTCCTTCATTTCTCTAACAAATTCTTGGGAAGAACCAGGAAGCCCCTATACCCTTTGGATAGTCAACCAGTCCCATCAAGAGTGGCGGGTGCAAGCATTTGGGGCGTCATTAGTGCAGTACCGCTGTCAGGTGCCCCGCTCAAAATTTAAAAAAGGACCCTAATAATATTTCGTCAAGATAGGAACTGGCAACGGGAAGGGGGTCCTGATGCTCTTGCCGTATGGGGCCCTGAAATTACTTATGGCAGCCCTGTTTGCACGGTTATGTTTCTAGCAGCATTAAAGGGGTTGTCTCACTACAGGGATTGCTGCTTTTTATTTTAAAGATCTTTCAAAAACAAGTCACTTTGCATTATATGTCCATTAACAGTGTCCTACCTATTCCTAGATATCCCCTCTTCCTCCTCAGGTCGCTATAGCTACAGACCTGTTCAATCTCTGCTGATAGGCTGCCAGCACTGGTCGCTATAGCTACAGACCTGTTCAATCTCTGCTGATAGGCTTACAGCGCTGGTTGCTATAGCTACAGACCTGTTTGATCTCTCCTGATAGGTTGCCAGCACTGGTTGCTATAGCTACAGACCTGTTCGATCTCTCCTGATAGGCTGCCAGTGCTGGTCACTATAGCTACAGACCTGTTCCATCTCTCCTGATAGGCTGCCAGCACTGGTTGCTATAGCTACAGACCTGTTTGATCTCTCCTGATAGGCTGCCAGCACTGGTTGCTATAGCTACAGACCTGTTTGATCTCTCCTGATAGGCTGCCAGCACTGGTGGGGATAGCTACAGACCTTTTTGATCTCTCCTGATAGGCTGCCAGCACTGGTTGCTATAGCTACAGACCTGTTTGATCTCTCCTGATAGGCTGCCAGCAGTGGTTGCTATAGCTACAGACCTGTTCGCTCTCTCCTGATAGGCTGCCAGTGCTGGTCACTATAGCTACAGACCTAGTTGATCTCTCATGATAGGCTGCTAGCACTGGTTGCTATAGCTACAGACCTGTTTGATCTTTCCTGATAGGCTGCCAGCGCTGGTTGCTATAGCTACAAACCTGTTAAATCTCTCCTGATAGGCTGCCAGCACTGGTTGCCATAGCTACAGACCTGTCTGATCTCTCCTGATAGGCTGCCAGCACTGGTCGCTATAGCTACAGACCTGTTCGATCTCTCCTGATAGGCTGCCAGCACTGGTTGCTATAGCTACAGACCTGTGATCTCTCCTGATAGGCTGCCAGCACTGGTTGCTATAGCTACAGACCTGTTCAATCTCCCCTTATGGGGCGCCACCGGGTTTGCTATACTACAGACCTGTTCAATCTCTCCTAAAAGGGCTGCCAGCCGGGTTTTGCAACACCCCAGCCCCTGGCTTCTACTGCGGGCCAAGGGGAACCATAAAAAAACCCCTAAATTTCCCACAATGAAACCAAGAAAAAAGACTGAGGTAAAAAGAATAAAAGGAGAAACCCCCTTTAAAGGAAAATGGGGGGCCCAAAATTTTTAAAGGGCCCCGTTTTAGTGAATCCTTGCCCCAAAAAATTTAAACAATTCTGGAAAAACCTTATTTTATAATTTTATTCTTTTGTTTTTTCCTCCAAAAAAAAATTGTTTTAACTGAATCTGCCCGGGTGGGGTTACAAACTGGGGCTTCCCCAAAACAATCTGAAAAACCGTCCAATCATGCTGACATTCATGGTACAGAGACACGCTCCTATGAAAACTGAATCAGTAACACCCACCCACTAAATTCAGAAATTTACTTTTCCCCGCGGTCCCTGCAGTTACACCCTCCATAGCTAGGTGGGTGGTTAAAAAAAACAAAAAAAAAACACAACAATTGTGCCATTTTTTATAATTTTAAGGAAATTTTGTGTCTCTAGAGTGGAAGTGACGGCCAGCACCCACTGTGCATGGCTGTGCTCATAACCCCGGTTTCCCTACCTCTTTGGGGGGCCCCCCCTTCGTTTGGGGCCCCTTTGGGCATTGCCTGCCTCTGCCTACCATTGCCCCTTGGGAATGCCAAAAGAGCTTAATGGGCAAAATACAGAAAAGGGCAGGGTTTAAAAATTTTAATATTGGTTTCCTTTACAGGACATAATGTTAGGGACCACTGTTTAGTCCCCATAGGCACAGATTGTTACAGTCCTAATTTGGCAACATGAAATCAGGGGAAAAAATTTTTTGCTCTGTCAAACCCTTTTCAATTAAGGTGCCTTCCCTTTGGGTTTAAAAAAACCCTTTAAAAGGGGTTTTCCCCCACTACATTGTTTTTTTCTTTTCTCAGTCCCGTTTTTTTTTTTTCACCCTTTTAAATTTTAGGGGGGTGTTTACTGGGGTTCAAATAGGCTGCAGTAAACCAGGTCTGTAGCTATTTTCAACCAGTGCTGGGCCCAAAAAAACCCTTTAAATTTCCATCCAGGGGGATCAAAAAGGTTTTTTTGTTAGCCTTTTAAATCAAAAAAAAACCGCTGGTCTAGCCTATCATAGAGATTGAACAGGTTTTGTAAAACTATAGCAAACCCGGCTGGCAGCCTATCCCGGGGAGATTTTTTTTCCCGGTCTGTAGCTAAAGAAAACCCGGGGGCAGCCTATTCCCGGAGAGATTGAAAAGGTTTCTACTATAGCAACCAGTGCTGGAACCTATAAAAGGGGAAAAAAAAAAGGGGCCCTTTGCTATAGCGAAACCCGAGGACTTTATTCAGCCCCTTTCAAGAGGGGATATCCCAGGAATAGGTAGGAAAACTTTAAAGACCAAATTTCAAAGTGACTTGTTTTTGCAAGATCCCTTTTAAAATAAAAACAGGGGATTCCCTTTGGGGGAGACAACCCCTTTTAAAGGGGTTTATCCACCCGGTTTTATCCGAATTGGAGAAAAAACCTAATGAAAAAACCTTTAAAAATTTGAATTGATTTAAAAATTTTAGTTAAAAACAATTTCTTTAAAATTTTTTGTTAAATTCTTGGAATTTTAAAAGAGTTGGAACCAAAAACCCCCTTTTAAAAAAAATATTATCAACCAAAATGTGAATTGGGGGAAAAAGGCCCCCATTTTATTTTCCTCTTTTACTGGAAAAATCAATGTTAGTTTAAAAGAACAAAGTGCTCCCCTGTAGGAAAACTAAAAAAAAAATTTTATCCAAACCAAAAAATAGAATAGATAACACCTCAGCCATGAATGAGCTCATGTCTCACCGACTGACGGACACCTTCCGACAATTTTAGAGATCCCCCGGGTTAATGTTTTGGAAAGTTTCTCCTTTCCCCCATCCGGGTTTGGTCGGTAATTAAAATCAAAATATCCTATGATTTTCAGTTTTTAATCACTTTAGAGGCAGCAAAAAGGTCCAAACCCAGGCCATCCCCACTCCTTTGAAGGGACACAACTATTATCAATTTAAAGGTTTAAGCCAAAGGTGCCCTTTTCCCTTTCCCGCTTTGGCCCCCTAACCGGAATTGCCTCAAGGGGAAAAAACGGGACACGACATTTCTTGGGGTAGTTTTAATCCCCCCACTATAAGGGGGTTTTAAATCCACGGGCCCCAAAACCCTTTTTAAAACCCCCACGCGGGAGATTTGGTCCCCAAATACTTTAAAGTTTCATCACCCCATTCTGAGGGAAAATCAGCAATTTTCCCCCAATTTTAATCTAAATTTTTAAATTGGACATTTACTAGTTGGTAAAAAGTTACACATTGGGGAGTTCAGTAAGGGTGCTTTCACACGGTGCGTTTTTGGTGCGTTTTTAAAAAACGCATCCAAAAAACTGCACCAAAACCGCACCGTGTGAATGCACCCTAAAACGGAGCAGAGCGAAGTCCCAAACTGGAGGTAAACATTCCTATTCATTGTACTCCACAATGGTGTATAGCTGCAGACACCTATGAGCTTACCAGCAGAGCAGGAGGATTGGAGGAGTCCAAATCTGACCTTGGGTTGCAATGGACAGTCTGGGTGATTGTCCAAATGATCCAAAGTGCAGCTCTCCAGCTGTTGGGAAACTACAACTCCCATCATGCCCACTGATATAGATTATAGAAATACACGATGGGAGTTGTAGTTTCCCAACAGCTGGGGCCGCACTTTGCAGACCAACGTGATTAGCTCAGGGTGCTTTCATAGGTGCGGTTGTCAATGCCTTTTTTGTGCAGGGAGGCACAGCAATTAATGCTGTACATTGCTGCACAAAAATCGCGGTAAAATTGCGGTAATTACCGTGATTTTTGTGCAGCAATGTGCAGCATTAATTAATGTGCCTCCCTGCAAAAAAAAAACGCACCAAAATCGCATTTTTGTGAAAGCACCCTAAGGCCTCGTTCACACGGCTTATTCTCCGCGTATTGGCGCCGTACTCGCGCCGGATTTGCGTTTCCCAGTACGGCGCCAATCCGCGGCAGCAATTACGTAATCCACTGCTCTCATAGAGAACAGTGGATTCCGTCGCTCCTCCCCCCGTTCGGGAATCCGCCCGCGGGGGGAGAAAGTGACATGCACATTATTTAGCGCGGACGCCGTAAACCAATGATTGTCTATGGGGCCGGGAGCGGCGCCCCCCGCCCGGCTCCGGCGCCGCCCCCGTCCCGCCACTTATTCACGGCGGATTTGTGCGCTCAATACGGTGCACAAATCCGTCGGGAATAAGCCGTGTGAACACGGCCTAAGGGAGCTTTCACACAGCGCAGTTTTGGTGCAGTTTTAATTACGCTCCAATTAACCTGCCTTTATTACCAGCAAGCTTCTTTCAGTTGTCTAAATTGTTCAGAAAGGTGTTTCAAGTAATCAATGACTGTGTGCGACATCTGGTGGATACAAATACATTGATTCCTCATTTTCCAAACAGTTTAGATAAGTGTAAGAAGCTTGCTGGTAATATAGGCAGTGTAATTAGAGTGCAAGTAAAACTGCACCAAAACTGTGCTGTGTGAAAGCAGCCTAAAAGTCACTCCAAGAACATAACAGACTATTCATCTTAGGATCTGTTCACATTTGCATCAATTCCATTATTCTGTTTCATCACATGGACAGAAAGAAGAAAATGATGGCGTGCCCTACCTATCGCACAATGGGCACTAATGACGCCGAAGTGATGGACACCACTGCAGAACCCCATAACCTTCAATCCAAGTCCATGGGGTCCATCAAGTGCTTTGGTCTCCAGTGTGTTACTCATCTGGCACTTTTTTCTGCTACTATGATAGAACACAGAGATAGAAGAGAAGATGCTGCAGAATTTTTACACAAGTATTTACTAACAAATAGACATGTTAGCAGATGTCACAGGTCTTCCTTAACAAAATTAGCAGGAGGCTTTGATACTTGCATACAAACCTTTAAAGGGGTTGTCTCACTACATCGATTCATCTCACCTCAGTCCTGTTTTCTCAGTTTCATTTTTGAATTCAGGGGTGTGTTACTGGCTTCTACTAGGCTGCTGTAGAAGCCAGATCTGTAGCTATAGCAACCAGTGCTGGCAGCCTATCAGGAGAGATTGAACAGGTCTGTAGCTATAGCAACCAGTGCTGGCAACCTATAAGGAGAGATCAAACAGGTCTGTAGCTATAGCAACCAGTGCTGACAGCCTATCAGGAGAGAACAAACAGCTCTGTAGCTATAGCAACCAGTGCTGACAGCCTATAAAGAGAGATTGAACAGGTCTGTAGCTATAGCAACCAGTGCTGGCAGCCTATCATGAGAGAGTGAACAGGTCTGGAGCTATAGTGACCAGTGCTGGCAGCCTATCAGGAGAGATCGAACAGGTCTGTAGCTATAGCGCCCAAAGTGCTGGCAGCCTATCAGGAGAGAACAAACAGCTCTGTAGCTATAGCAACCAGTGCTGGCAGCCTATCATGAGAGATTGAACAGGTCTGTAGCTATAGCAACCAGTGCTGTGAGCCTATCGGGGGAGATCGAACTAGTCTGTAGCTATAGCAACCAGTGCTGGCAGCCTATCGGGGGAGATAGAACCATCGAGCTATAGGACCGTGCTGGCAGCCACAGGAGAGATTGAAAGGGCCCCTTGTAGCTATAGCAAACACGCTGGCTCCCATAAGGAGTTTGAACAGGCTTACTATAGCGACCATGCGGCACCCTTTTAGGAGAGATTGAAAGGTCTGTAGTATAAGACCTGAGGAGTGATGCAGCCCACACAAGGGGGGATATCTAAAATGGGGGCACTTTTTGGGGACACATATTGAAAAGGGGCCTTTTTTTTTGCAAGATCTAACACGACAGGCAACGGCAGCAGGGACTGTACACGACAGGGGACGCTTTAGAAATTCCTGCAAATTAGAACCAATGGGCACTTGGCTAACTTTTTCTCAAGTCCAAGGTGATGTGGGAGAGTCATCGCAATGTCACTGAACCTTATATATTAAAGATCAATGTGGTCTAGAGTGAAGCCTGCAACAATTCCATACATATTAAGGAAGTGCATGCTATAAAACACATTCATGACAAGACAACGTCACCAGACCATATATTAAGGGCTCCCTGTCATACTGAACATATGGTCTGCAGGAAGCATATTATAGAGCAGGAGGAGCGGAGCAGATTGATACATAGTTTTGTAGGAAACGATTCAGTATAACTTGCATTTTATTCATTTAAATCCCTTCCTATCAAGGAGTCCAGTAGGCGGTCTTAGCAGTGATTGACAGTCATCTCTATATACACATTCATTCTGGGTTAAGGAGTCCAGTAGGCGGTCTTAGCAGTGATTAACAGTTATTCTCTATATACACATTCATACTGGGTTAAGGCGTTCAGTAGGCAGTCTTAGCAGTGATTGACAGTTATCTCTATATACACATTCATTCTGGGTTAAGGATCCAGTAGGGGGTTTACATGATTAACATTTTTATTCTCTAAACCATCATACTGGGTTAAGGCGTTCAGTAGGCAGTCTTAGCAGTGATTGACAGTTATCTCTATATACACATTCATTCTGGGTTAAGGAGTACAGTAGGTGATCTTAGCAGTGATTAACTTATCTTTTTCACACATTTCTTCGGGGTTTAAAGGGAGTCCATAGGGGGGTCTTAGCAGTGATTGACAGTTTCTCTAAAAAAAAAACACATTCATTTGGTTAAGGAGTCCTAGGTGGTCTTTCAGTGATTGAACTGCAAAGTTACACTACCCCCCCCAAATTTATTCCACTTTCCCCAAAAAGTTTAAAAGTGAAAAGAAATGCGGGGGAAAAAAGGCAGTTTCTTTGGAGCACAGTTAAAAAATCACCAAAAAATGCGCTGTGTGAAAAAAGCCTTAAATAACTGAAAGAAGCTTGTGAAAATAAAGGCAGGTTAATTGAGACGTTAAAAACCCCACCAAAATGGCGTGTGAAAGCGCCTTAGGGTGCTTTACACACGCAGTTTTGTGCAGTTTTAACTGGCCTTATTACCACACTTCTTTCACTTCCTAAACGTTTGGAAATGAGGAATCAATAAAATGTGTTTAATCCATAAATACTTCAAATAAGTCATTGATTACTTACGTGAAACACCTTTCTGAATAAATTTTGACAAATGAAAGAAGTTGCTGGTAATAAAGGCAGTTTAATTGGAGCGCAGCTAAAACTGCACCAAAACTGCGCTGTGTGAAAGAAAGCTCCCTATGTAAGAATCATGAAAACGTCAATGTGGTCTAATATTGAAAATTTCAAAAATACAATTCATTTGGTTTGTTTAGGGAAGTGCACGCTCCAGACACATACTAATGGGTCATGTGGCAGAATCCTGGTCATATCAATCACCCTTATATAAAAGCTCAACGTGGTCTCGAAGGAAAATTGCAACAATACAAAAATCACAGTCATGAAGAAACATGACAACGTCACTGAATCCTATATAAAAGCTCATTGTGGACTAGAATGAAAGTTGCAACAATTCAACACTTTTCTCTTGTTTGGGGAAGTGCACGCTACAAAATCACATTCGTGGCTCGTTAAAGAACCATGACCATCCCAATCAACCTTCTAGAACAGCTCATTGTGGTCTAGAAGGAAAATTGCAACAGGTCAATAAGTTTTGCTTGTTTAGGGAAGTGCACTCTACAAACACATATTAATGGCTCATGTGGCAGAATCATGATCATATCAATCACCCTTCTATAAAAGCTCAACGTGGTCTAGGGTGAAAACTGCAACAATTCAGTACATTTCGTTTGTTTAGGGAAGTGCACGCTACAAAATCATATTAATGGGTCATATGGAAGAATCATGATGTCACTGAACCCTATATAAAAGCTCAACGTGGCCTAGAGTGAAAATTGCAACAATTCAACACATCTCGCTTGTTTAGGGAAGTGCACGCTACAAAAATCACATTCGTGGCTCATGTGGCAGAATCATGAACGTATCAAATCAACTTTATGGAACAGCTCATTGTGGTCTAGAAGGAAAATTGCAACAATTCAGTACATTTCGCTTGTTGACGGAAGTGCACGCTACAAAATTATATCCATGGCTCATGTGGAATCAACCTTATAGAACAGCTCGTTGTGGTCTAGAAGGAAAATTGCAACAGTTCAATAAGTTTTGTTTGTTTAGGGAAGTGCACGCTACAAAATCATATTCCTGGCTCGTTGAAGAACCATGAATTTATTGAAGAGCTCGTTGTGGTCTAGAATGAAAATTGCAACAATTCGATACATTTTGCTTGTTGACGGAAGTGCACGCTACAAAATCACATTCATGGGTCATGTTGAAGAAACAAGACAACGTCACTGAACTCTATATAAGCTCAATATGGTCTAGAGTTGAAAACTGCAACAATTCAGTACATTTCGTTGTTTTTGGAAGTGCAAACGCTACAAAATCATATAATGGGGTCATAAGGAAGAATCATGATGTCCACTGAACCTATAAAAAAGCATCACGGGCCTAGAGTGAAAAATTGCAACAATTCAACACATCTCGCTTGTTTAGGGAAGTGCACGCTACAAAATCACATTCGTGGCTCATGTGGCAGAATCATGAACGTATCAAATCAACCTTATGGAACAGCTCGTTGTGGTCTAGAAGGAAAATTGCAACAGTTCAATAAGTTTTGCTTGTTTAGGGAAGTGCACGCTACAAAATTATATCCATGGCTCGTTAAAGAACCATGAATTTATAGAAGAGCTCGTTGTGGTCTAGAATGAAAATTGCAACAATTCGATACATTTTGCTTGTTGACGGAAGTGCACGCTACAAAATCACATTCATGGGTCATGTTGAAGAAACAAGACAACGTCACTGAACCCCATATAAAAGCTCAACGTGGTCTAGAGTGAAAACTGCAACAATTCAGTACATTTCGTTTGTTTAAGGAAGTGCAAGCTACAAAATCATATTAATGGGTCATGTGGAAGAATCATGACGTCACTGAACCCTATATAAAAGCTCAACGTGGTCTAGAGTGAAAACTGCAACAATTGAACACATCTCGCTTGTTTAGTGAAGTGCACGCTACAAAATCACATTCATGGCTCATGATGCAACAGTTCAATAAGTTTGGTTTGTTTAGGGAAGTGCACGCTACAAAATCATATTCGTGGCTCGTTAAAGAACCATGACCATCCCAATCAACCTTCTAGAACAGCTCGTTGTGGTCTAGAAGGAAAATTGCAACAATTCAGTATATTTCATTTGTTGTCGCAAGTGCACGCCACAAAATCACATTCATGTCTCGTGTGGAATCAACCTGATAGAACAGCTCATTGTGGTCTAGAATGAAATTTGCAAGAATTCAACACATTTCGCTTGTTTAGGGAAGTGCACGCTACAAAATCACGTTGGTGGCTCGTTGAAGGACCATGACCATCCCAATCAACCTTCTAGAACAGCTCGTTGTGGTCTAGAATGAAAATTGCAACAACTCAATACATTTTGTGTGTTGACGGAAGTGCACGCTACAAAATCACATTCATGGCTCGTGTGGAATCAACCTTATACAACAGCTCATTGTGGTCTAGAAGGAAATTTGCAAGAATTCAACACATTTCGCTTGTTGACGGAAGTGCATGCTGCAAAACCCTATTCATGGGCATGAGCAAAGCATCTGCTGCAGCTACGTGATAACCCAGGTATGACGGCCCTTTCCCAGAGGCCTGCTAGGTGCTGCAGTCCCTGTACGGTTACAGGCGCTGGGCCCGCCTTCCCTTACCCATAGCATCATCTCACCATGCACTGCAACTCTCCACCCACAATGCACTATTTAAAAGGCATCCAGTCTATACAGGGCACTATCCAAGGCACCTGGCTCCCCCTCCTCACCCAAGAAGAGAGCTACTTACCCACAAGTTTATTCCAAGCAGTCCTGCGGCTGACTTCCCCCCCACCCCTCCGCTCCTCCTGTGCTCCACTCTCTGGGTCTTCTGTTGCAGAGGGGGGACCACATATGTCTCCAAACACTTGCAGGCAACGCAGCCTCCCGGTGCAGAACAAAAGCCGGGCAGACTCAAGTCTTTAATTTGTTGTGCAGGCAGCAGTAGCTCCCCTCATGCTGTCTCCTTCCCTCCCCTCTAAGGACACCCTGCTCAGTTTCTCTCCCTCTTCTGCCTGTCCAGCTACTGCACAACACTCATCAATTATTAATTGCTTGTCTCCAGATTTCCAGGCAAAACCAATAACAGATGGGCTCCCTGCTAATGGCTCCCAATGTAGCAGCCAACTGGCTGTGTGTGTTTCCAGCCTCCAGAGACAATGAAGGGAATCAGGTTAAGCCTCCTAACTTCACACATGCCCAGGCAGACACAATGTAGTCCCCCCAGTGCAGTGCTGCAGTCTCACCAACCCATTAGGCAAGCAGGGGAAGAAGATGAATTGGAAGAGGGGGTTTTGTCTCACCTCAGCACCATGCGGCAGGATAATTTAAGCCTTCCCTTTCCACGCTCCCTGTCTAGAGAGCTTGCTGTTTGCTGTTACACACACATACACCAAGCACACAGCAACCATACATACACACACACACATTCACACTCAGGCAGCCTCAGTCATTTGCCAGAAGGCAGAGAAGAGAGACAGAGGAGGAGGAGGGTGGGGAGGAGGAGGGTGGGGGGTGTAGTGGGAGAGAAAGGGAGGAAAGAAAAAAAAAAAAAAAAAAAACCAAGCAGCTCACATTACAAAACTTACACCGAGGGGAGGTGCTAGGCGAGATCCCTTAACCCCTTCGCTCACAGAGGCCACTGGTGTGTGTGGGGCTCGGAGCCAACCGGAGCACCGCACAAGCTACTTTACCAAGGATGTGGCAAAAGCAATGGAGAAACAGAAGCACTTCCATTTAATTTTTTTTACCTTTAAACAAGAGCAAATTGAAATTGGGGTGTGTGGAGGCCCCCCCTCCCTCCCCTGTGAGCACTCCTCCTAGGATAGCACTGTCTGGAGATATATTGGACATGCTAAGTGCCATTCAGTGCAGGATGGCAGGGACCACACTCATTCACTACAAATGCTTTGCTGTCTTCCCACGGCAGCCAGATTGTCTGGGCAAAGAAATGCAAATAAAGCAGGAACAGCCAGCCTAGAGTACACCCTCCAAGGAGGCTACAGACTAGCAAGGGGAGGATGACCACCAGGAGAATGGTGACCAGCCAGAGGAGGATGAATGGGAGGAGGACCACCAGGAGAATGGTGACCAGCCAGAGGAGGATGAAAGGGGGCGGGGTGACCACCCAGGAGAATGGTGAACAGAAAGGGGGGATCATGGGAGGGATGGGCCCCCAGGAGAATGGTGACCAGCCAGAGGAGGACCACCAGGAGAATGGTGACCAGCCAGAGGAGGATGAATGGGAGGATGACCACCAGGAGAATGGTGACCAGCCAGGGGAGGATGAATGGGAGGATGACCACCAGGAGAATGGTGACCAGCCAGGGGAGGATGAATGGGAGGATGACCACCAGGAGAATGGTGACCAGAAAGGGGAGGATCACTAGGAGGATGACCACCAGGAGAATGGTGACCAGCCAGGGGAGGATGAATGGGAGGATGACCACCAGGAGAATGGTGACCAGACAGGGGAGGATGACTTGGAGGATGACCACCAGGAGAATGGTGACCAGCCAGAGGAGGATGAATGGGAGGATGATGACCACCAGGAGAATGGTGACCAGCCAGAGGAGGATCACTAGGAGGATGACCACCAGGAGAATGGTGACCAGCCAGGGGAGGATCACTAGGAGGATGACCACCAGGAGAATGGTGACCAGCCAGAGGAGGATGAATGGGAGGATGACCACCAGGAGAATGGTGACCAGAAAGGGGAGGATCAATGGGAGGATGACCACCAGGAGAATGGTGACCAGCCAGAGGAGGATGAATGGGAGGAGGACCACCAGGAGAATGGTGACCAGTCAGGGGAGGATCACTAGGAGGATAACACGGGAATGGTGACCAGCAAGGAGGAGCCACCAGGAGAATGGTGACCAGCCAGAGGAGGGGTGACCACCAGGAGAATGGTGACCAGCCAGAGGAGGATGACCACCAGGAGAATGGTGACCAGCCAGAGGAGGATGAATGGGAGGATGACCACCAGGAGAATGGTGACCAGCCAGGGGAGGATCACTAGGAGGATGACCACCAGGAGAATGGTGACCAGCCAGAGGAGGATGAATGGGAGGATGACCACCAGGAGAATGGTGACCAGCCAGAGGAGGATCACTAGGAGGATGAGGACCACCAGGAGAATGGTGACCAGCCAGAGGAGGATCACTAGGAGGATGACCACCAGGAGAATGGTGACCAGAAAGGGGAGGATCACTAGGAGGATGACCACCAGGAGAATGGTGACCAGCCAGAGGAGGATCACTAGGAGGATGACCACCAGGAGAAGTTTGACCAGCCACAGGAGGATGAATGGGAGGATGAGGACCACCAGGAGAATGGTGACCAGCCAGGGGAGGATGAATGGGAGGATGACCACCAGGAGAATGGTGACCAGCCAGGGGAGGATGAATGGGAGGATGACCACCAGGAGAAAGGTGACCAGCCAGGGGAGGATAATGGAGGATGACCCCACCAGGGGATGGGGGAGGACCAGGGGAGATCACTATAGGATGCCACCAGTAAGAATGGTGACCAGCTAGGGGAGGACCACCAGGGGGTGACGGAGATGGCCAGGGGAGGATGAAATGGGAGGTGACCACCAGGGAAGGGGACCACCAGGGGAGGTGGAAGGGGGGGATGACCACCAGGAGATTGCCCGCCGGGGGATGAAGGGGGGTTTTGAACCGGAGGGATGACCACCAGAAAAGGACCGGGGGGGAATGACCCCAGAGGAATGGTGACCCGGGGGATGAAAGAGGATGACCCCAGGGAATGGTACCGGCCAGGGGGGATAAAATGAGGCACCTATGGGACCCGGGGATGACCCTATCACATGAGGGGTGTTGCACGGATGACACCAGGAAAAATGTGGAATGGGGGGTGAACACCATGTTGAAATGACGGAGGGGATGACCACCATGATGACAGTGACCGGCCGGGGGATGACCACCAGGATGACCGTCACCGGCCGGGGGATGACCGTCACCGGCCGGGGGATGACCGTCACCGGCCGGGGGATGACTACCAGGATGATAGTGACCGACCGGGGGATGACCACCATGATGACAGTGACCGACCGGGGGATGACCACCAGGATGACAGTGACCGGCCGGGGGATGACCACCAGGATGACCGTGACCGGCCGGGTGATTACCACCAGGTTGACAGTGACCGGCCGGGGGATGACCACCAGGATGACAGTGACCGGCCGGGGATGACCACCAGGATGACAGTGACCGGCCGGGGGTGACCACCAGGACGACCATGACCGGCCGGGGGATGACCACCATGAGGACACGGACCGGCCGGGAGATGACCACCAGGATGACAGTGACCGGCCGGGGGATGACCACCAGTCATACAAATTGTTCCTGTCAAGTTTTCAACATATTTTTCTAACTCTTTCTTGCCAATACAGAGTTTGTTTCGAGTTTTATTTTCTAAATATTTTATGTAAAAAAATAAAAAAAGTATGTAAACGTAGAGCTTTACATCGCCATCCATTTCCCATGGACTCTTTCTAAAATAAGACATATGCATCGTGTACATTTTAGAAAAAAAGGACTAAAGCGCCCAGAATTCTCGACTTTTTCATTGTTCAGAAATAAATGTCTACAGACGTACATGTAGCAATCTGGTTACCAGCGTGGACTTCCTAACTACGTTTCACCTCAGTATAGACCATGATACCTTTTCTAGGCCATTCAAACATACAGGCTCAACAAGGGAAAAGGAGCCCTAATCCACCCCGCTCTCAAGATATCGCAAATAAAGGGGAGAGATTAATACCAATGCCCCACATAAAAGGATTTGGCAAAGAGCATCATAATTCCTCTAAATGAGGCTCTCCGGGTAAAACAGTGACACGAGTCCAAAAGGAACAACTGCTGCAAAAACGCCCAATTAAAAACAAAACAAAAAAAAACCCCGATGGTTTCTCGCTCCATTAGAGTTCTTAGGCTTTAATAGCTGCTAATTGATTTTAACATTTTGGGTAATTGATGCCACAAGTCAGGCAGCATTTAATAAATATCTCCAAAGGGGAATTGGCAAAGATAAGATCTGCAACTAATTGTAACTTTTTTGATTATTTGAAATGATACAAACTAAAAAAAAAACACAATTATCAACTAAGCTAATAGCAAAGACCGGACATCGCTGGACACCGAACTGTATCAAAACCGGATTGTACAAATTGCTTGAAGAGGTGTTCCTACGATAGAATGATGGAATATCCAAAGGATAAGCCATCGAAGTGTGATAGGTGCAGATCCCAGAGATGAGACCTGCACCTATCTTAGGAACGGGCACCCAAAACTATCAGCTCAAAATGGAGAGTTGGTTGCAATGGTAGATAACTCTCCATTCTCCTCTATGGGAGTTTACAATACAGGGGAGCGCTGTGTTCCCCCATTTTGTTCCATGGAGTCCCAGTACGGGGAGCGCTGTGTTCTCCATTTGTTCCATGGGAGTTCCCAGTACAGGGGAGCGCTGTGTTCTCCATTCTGTTTCATTGGAGTTCCCCTCCGGGGACGCTGGTTCCCCTGTTCTGCTATTGGGGTTTCCCCAGTTAAAGGCTTTTTTTATTTTGTTTAGGGGATTCCCAGTTTACAGGGGAGCGTGTGTTCTCCATTCTTTTATGGGATTCCCATTACAAAGCTGGTTCTCCATCTGCATGGGAGTTTTCCCATTACAGGGAGAGCGGTGTTTCTTTCCACTTTTTAGGATTCCCTGTAGGGGGCTTTTTATTTCGGGGGATTCCCAATAAGGGGGGGTGTGTTCTCCTTCCCCTTTTTCCCGTACA
The DNA here is from genome assembly GCA_025379985.1 of Phyllomedusa bahiana. NCBI lineage: Eukaryota > Metazoa > Chordata > Amphibia > Anura > Hylidae > Phyllomedusa > Phyllomedusa bahiana. The sequence goes on from JAODAL010001662.1 coordinate 149,378, forward strand.
GGGGGCGCTTTTTTCCCCATAGCTTTGGGGAGTCCATCGGGGGGTTGTTTATTTGCATATATTTCCCCCTTAAGGGTGCCTTTTTCCCATTTTTTTTTTAAAAACTCCGCGGGAACGTGTGTTTCAATTTTTATTGGAGTTCAAAGTGGGGAGCGTGTGTTCCCCTTTCTGTTCTATGGGAGTTCCCGTAAGGGAGCGCTGTTTTCCCCCTTCCCCTTTCTTAGGGGGTTCCCGGTACGGGGAGCGCTGTGTTCTCCTTTTCATGGGAGCCCCCAGTCAGGGGAGCGCTTGTTCCCTTTCTGTTCTATGGGAGTTCCAAAAGGGGGCGCTGGTTCTCCATTCTTTCTATGGGATTTCCCCAGTACAGGAGGCCTGTGTTTCCATTTTTGTTCAGGGGAGATCCCATAAGGGGAGGTTGTTCTCATTTTTTCTAGGGGGAGTTCCAGACAGGGGCGCTGTGTTTCTCCATTCTTTCTATGGAGTTCCCGTCGGAGGGCCTGTTTCTCCATTTTTTTTGGGGAGTTCCCAACAGGGGGGTTTGTTCTCCATTTGTCTAGGGGGAGTTCCCTTTTCAGGGACCCGGTGTTCTCCATTCCCTCTATGGGATTTCCAGTACAGGGGAGCGCTGTTTCCCTTTGTCTAGGGGGAGTTCCCAGTCAGGGGAAAGGCTGTGTTCTCCATTTTTCTCATGGGATTTCCCCGTACGGGGGGAGCGCTTTGTTCCCTTTCTGTTCTATGGGAGTTCCGACGGGGGGAGGCTGTGTTTCCAAATTCTGTTATAGGAGGTTCCCGGTACAGGGGAGCGCTGTGTTCTCCATTCCATTCTAGGGGGGAGTTCCCAGTATGGGAAAAAGAGCTGTGTTCTCCATTCCTTTTTTAGGGGGTTTTCTGGCAAAAGTTTCTTTTCCTCAGAATTCCCATATAACAGAATGAAGAGTCTTGTGTGACTGAGGAGATAGTTGTGGGTTCCAGAGGGGGGACTGCACCTATCAGACTTTGATCGTATATCCATAAGACACGCTATCAAAGTTTAGGTAAAAAACCCCCTTTTAAAAGGCCTGAATAAAAGTGTATAAGGGGTGGGATTTTGTCAATGGAAAGCAATGAGTTATTTTCCTATGACATTAACGTGAACTTTGACTTTGATTCCAATTAAAAACACAAGTAGACGTCCCCTAAGTTAGAAAGGGCGGGGCCCCAGCAAAAAAGCAGAAAATTTATTCGTTGGTGCAAGAAAAAAAAAAATGGACAGATCCTGCTCTGATGCTTGAGGCCGGTTATCTCCACTAACATGGGACTAAACCGTAGCCTAACCAGAGGTGAAAGAGAAAATCTCAGGTAGAAATCTAAGGTTTTGCCTTGAAGTCCAGATCAGATATTTCCAATTGGAAAAACCTGACATGTGAACATCCCCTCAGGCTTGGGTCAGAGGATCCGTTCAGAACCAGCATCGGAGAGGTGAAACCGGATCTCATTTACAACTGACACCAACGACTTCCATTGACATTAATGGGGTCTGTCGGGGTTCTTGCCATGTATTCTGTCATTGCAAGGAAAAAATAAAAATAGCGTGACATTTTGTGCTATTTTTCAGTCATTTGCCAATAGAACTTGTGATTGAGGAACCTACTACCCAAGTGTGAACCAGGCCTGCATCAGGCTGCAATAACTAGCAAACAGCAGGACGGCCTAAATGTATATTCTGTTGCATCTGCAACAAAAAAATAATCTTTATTGCAAATTGATAAATTCCAAACAATAAACAAAACACAAATTAAAGGGGATGTCTCACTACAGGGATCGCTGCATTTTATGTTAAAGATCAAAAACAAGTCACTTTGCAATATGTGTCCATTAACAGTGTCCTACCTATTCTAGATATCCCCTTTTTATGGGCTGCATCAGCTCCTCAGGTCACTATAGCTACAGACCTGTTCTCTCTCTCCTGATAGGCTGCCAGCACTGGTTGCTATAGCTACAGACCTGTTCTCTCTCTCCAGATAGGCTGCCAGCACTGGTTGCTATAGCTACAGACCTGTTCACTCTCTCCTGATAGGCTGCCAGCACTGGTTGCTATAGCTACAGACCTGTTCTCTCTCTCTCCTGATAGGCTGCCAGCACTCGTTGCTATAGCTACAGACCTGTTCACTCTCTCCTGATAGGCTGCCAGCACTGGTTGCTATAGCTACAGACCTGTTCACTCTCTCCTGATAGGCTGCCAGCACTGGTTGCAATAGCTACAGACCTGTTCACTCTCTCCTGATAGGCTGCCAGCACTGGTTGCTATAGCTAAAGACCTGTTCTCTCTCTCCTGATAGGCTGCCAGCGCTGGTTGCTATAGCTACAGACCTGTTCTAGCTCTCATCTCCAATTCATAAATGTAGTGAGACAACCCCTTTAATTCTTCCTTCCGACTGTAGAAGCTGAGCAGACACAGAACAATGCAGGAGCTTGGAACGTCAGATATAAATGTGAATTGTAGCCAAATTATTACTTTAGAATTTAGAATTAGTTCTCCAAAGGAGTGCAAGCATCACATCGCACAAAACCAACCCCAAAGAATGTACTTTTGCATGCAGTTTACTTTGAGGAATGACGCCAGTGCGTGTGTCTGTATAGCTGATGTCATGTGCAACGCCATAAACTCAACTTGTCAGTCTCAGTAAACAATGTCATGTAAAAAGCTGCAGAGAACAGCGCACAGAGCGGCTCCCTCTAGTGACCAGACTGCAGGCTGCAGTGGATTGCATGTGTGTAAGTTACTGCTTAGGTTATATCACATGCAAGTAACTAGGTTACAGTAACCCTATCCTACAGTCTGGGTGAGGATGAGGGGTGCAGACAAGCAATGTCTGCACCCAGTGGTGCAGACAAAGGTGGCTCAGTGGTTTCTCACATTGCAGCAAGGTGGCTCAGTAGTTTCTCACATTGCAGCAAGGTGGCTCAGTGGTTTGCACATTGCAGCAAGGTTGCTTAGTGGTTTCTCACATTGCAGCAAGGCGGCGCAGTGGTTTGCACATTGCAGCAAGGCGGCGCAGTGGTTTCTCACATTGTAGAAAGGCGGCTCAGTGGTTTCTCACATTGCAGCAAGGTGGCTCAGTGGTTTCTCACATTGCAGCAAGGCGGCACAGTTGTTTGCACATTGCAGCAAGGTGGCTCAGTGGTTTCTCACATTGCAGCAAGGTGGCTCAGTGGTTTCTCACATTGCAGCAAGGTGGCTCAGTGGTTTGCACATGGCAGCAAGGTGGCTCAGTGGTTTGCACATTGCAGCAAGGCGGCTCAGTGGTTTGCACATTGCAGCAAGGCGGCTCAGTGGTTTGCACATTGCAGCAAGGCGGCTCAGTGGTTTGCACATTGCAGCAAGGCGGGACTCAGTGGTTTGCACATTGCAGCAAGGTTGCTTAGTGGTTTCTCACATTGCAGCAAGGCGGCTCAGTGGTTTGCACATTGCAGCAAGGTGGCTCAGTGGTTTGCACATTGCAGCAAGGCGGCTCAGTGGTTTGCACATTGCAGCAAGGTTGCTTAGTGGTTTGCACATGGCAGCAAGGCGGCTCCGTGGTTTGCACATTGCTGCCATGCGGCTCCGGGGTTTCTCACATTGCAGCAAGGTGGCTCGGTGGTTTGCACATTGCAGCAAGGTGGCTCAGTGGTTTGCACATTGCAGCAAGGTGGCTCAGTGGTTTGCACATTGCAGCAAGGTGGCTCAGTGGTTTGCACAATGCAGCAAGGCGGCTCAGTGGTTTGCACATAGCAGCACCATGTCTCAGTGGTTAGCACTATTGCCTTGCTGCGAAGGGGTCCTGGATTCAAATCCTATCAAGGACAAGATCTGCATAGAATTTTCGGGCCACAAGTATGAAAACTGTCTCAGTCTAAAACTCACTTTGTTGCCCATAGCAACCAATCAGAGCGTCCCTCTAATTTTCCCAGTGCACTATATGATATGAGAGGGGCGCTCTGATTGGTTGCTATGGGCTCTGATTGACTGCTATGGGTAACAAAGTGAGTTTTAGACCTAGACATTTTTCATACATGTGGCCCTTTGTGTTTTCCATGTCCTGGGGTGGTCCTGAAATTTCCACACACCAAACAATAATGATGATAGATAGATATTTTGGAATTTAGATTGCAAGCCACAATGGGGACAAGACACAACAGCAAATGACAACATGACTGCGGAATATGACAGCGCTATATAAATGGATAAACGGAATAAAATAATTGTTTCAACAGTCTTATTTCCTCCATCACCTGTGGTGCGCCCTGTATCTCCAACCATCCCTTTTCCACTTAGGCTGCTTTCACACGGCGCAGTTTTGGTGCAGTTTTAACTACTCTCCAATTAAGCTACCTTTATTCCTAGCAGCTTCTTTCACTTATCTAAATTGTTCAGAAAGGTGTTTCAAGTAAGTACTCAATGACTGTGGGTGAAGTCTTGTGGATACAAACACACTAAGGGCATGTTCACACGGTGGATTTGACCACGGGTTTGGGCACAGTTTCCGCGGCCAAAACCTCGTCCAAATCGCGCCCCAAACGCCTTCAGTTCATTACATGGTTTCCTATGGATATTCACACGCTGCGGTTTTGGCCATGGCCTTGCCGTGCGTGTTTGAGAAGTCTCCTGTCAATTCTCACAGCGAGTCTTCAGCGCGGCGGCCGCGGGTTTCGGCGCGGTTGGTTTGCGTTTGGGCCGTGATTCTCGGGGCAGTTTTTGCCCTGCCTATTAATTTGTATGGGGGAAAACCGCGCGGCAAACCACGGCCCAAACCGCGCAACACCCGCGCCGCGACCAAGCTGATAACCTCGCCACGATCGCGCCAGGAGACGTGAGCTTGAGGCGAGGTTTGGATGAGGTTTTGGCCGCGGCAGCTGCACCGAAAGCCGCGGCCAAATCCGCCATGTGAACCATGTCTAATTGATTCCTCACTTTCCAAACAGTTTAGATAAGGGAAGGAAGCTTGCTGGTGATAAAGGCAGCTTAATTGGAGCGCAGTTAAAACTGCACCAAAACTGCGCTGTGTGAAAGCACCTTTAGTGTGTGTGTAACTCACAAGACTTAACGCACAGTAATTGATTACTTACTTGAAACACCTTTCTGAACAATTTATACAACTGAAAGAAGCTGCTGGGAATAAAGGCAGGTTAATTGGAGCGCAGTTAAAACTGCACCAAAACTGCGCTGTGTGAAAGCAGCCTTACAGGCACTATGATCTTAGTTGAAGTCTGCTTAAGATGTCAATCTCATTCTCCATATGTGCTCATGTCCGGATCAGAAGACTTGGCGTAGACAGCTTAACCTGCTTGTAATGAGTCGGCTTGAGGCTGGTTTTTCCGGTTCTGCTTGGGATACTGCACATCCCTGCAGGACAGACATTTCCCCATGAGTACACAGGAGCTCTGGGACGTTGTATAGACTGTGTCTTTTAGGCGACACCTCTGGCCATACTGCTGATTTTTTTTTTTTTTTTGCTTCACTTGAATCAACAAATTTACAACTACAATGCATGTAGCTCCCATACACAGAAAGTCCAACTAGCTTCAGAATGGTGGGCAGTTAAAGGAGAACATGGAGAACCGCAGATTGATGCATGTGGTGTACAAACTCTGTAGAAACCCATACCAAGCACAAAGCCCTTGGCCCAAATCCCACCCAATACATCATGTTAGGTGGCCCCCTGAGAGCTTACCGTGTTTCCCCGAAAATAAGACACCACCGAAAGTAAGACATAGCAGAGAATTTGTTAAATTCCCGAATATAAGGCACCCCCTGAAAATAAGACATAGTGGAAATCATTGCTGCAGCTCCCCATACACAGGGCTGTCCCTAACGGTGGGCAGAGAGAAAGGTGGTGGGGAGGGGGGGCGGCTGTACCTAAGCCCCGCTCACCCCGAGAAACGGGCCCTGGGACATAATGTTTTAGAAGAGTTTTGAAGGACCTGTGCAGGGAGGTCATGTGACTGTGATGTCACCACAGGTCCCGAACATCCCAGGACAGGGGACAGAAAGTGTACAAGTAAGTGAGGGATGGGGGGAGAACAGAGCAATGATACACACACATCTCGCAGGATGGCTGATGGGGAATGCTGGGACTTCTAGTTCGACAAGTACCTGCATGTCACATTTGCCATCCTTTGAATGCCATAAAATGTCCTTTACATACATATGTCCTATGGTTTGTGACTATATTATATATTATATATATATTTATTATATATATATATATATATATATATATATATATATATATATATTATACATACATTATACATATACATACATACCACACACACACACACAAACCCCAAACACAGTTGTATATCATGCTATAGTTTATTCTTGGAAAAATAAGGCACCCCCTGAAAATAAGACATCATGCATCTTTAGGAGCAAAAATTAACATGAGACGCTATCTTATTTTTAGGGAAACAGGGTAGATAATGCAAGGTCTGGATTAAAAAGGTACAACTCTCCACTGTCCCAGAAGACCACCATCTTTGTACATCCGTAATGCATTGTCCTACAATACATTAGGCTGTGTAAATGATTGTGCCACCTAGTGGTGAAGTACCCTAGGGGGACTCAAAGTTAAAAAAAAAAAAAAAAAAAAAATTTTTAAAGTAATAAAAAAAAAAGTTCATTAACACCCTTTTTGCCATTTTACAAATAAAAAGATCAAAATAAAATAATAAAGTGACATATTTGGTGTCGCCACACCTGAAAAAGTCAGATCTATTCAAATATAACAGTTTATCCCATATGCTGAACACCGTAGAAAAAAAATTCCAAACACCAAAATTGCGGTTTTTTTTTTGGTCATTTCATGCTCCTTAAAAATGGGAACAAAATTAAAATCACAAAATTCCCATGTATTCCAAACTGCTAGCAATAAAAAGTGAACTTCAGGTGCAAAAAAATGCCCCTCACTGACGTCCGTAGGTAGAAGTACAATAAAGTTATTGGTGGTAGAGAATGATGCGGTGACAAAAATAGAAGAAAAATAGAAAATGTCTGGATTTTTTTTTTTTTTAACGATACCAAAACTTAAGGAAAACCCTACATGTTTGGTATTGGTGGATTCGTATCAAGGCAAAGCACCCACAACCATGGCGCAAGTGCATTTTTTCACATTTTGCCCCACTTAGAACATTTTTGTGGTTTCCCAGCATATTCTGTGGTCCGGTAAATGACATCATTAGAAAGTCCATCTTGTCCCGTAAAATAAAAGCCCTCATAAGTCTATGTAGATGGAAAAATAAAGTTATGGCTCCGGGAAGGCGGGGAGGGAAAAAGGGGCCTAGGCATTAAGGGGTTAAAGGGGTTGTCTTACTACAAGGATTGCTGCTTTTTATGTTAAAGATCTTGCAAAAACAAGTCACTTTGCAACATATGTCCAATATATGTCCATTAACAGTTTTTCCCACCCATTCCTAATATACCCCTCTTGTATGGGCTGCATCAGCTCCTCAGTTCGCTATAGTACAGACCTGTGCAAACTCTCATGATAGGCTGCCAGCACTCGTTGCTATAGCAAAAGACCTTTTTAAGCTCTCCTGATAGGCTGCCAGCACGGGTTGCTATAGCTACAGACCTGTTTATCTCTCATGATAGGCTGCAGCATGGTTGCTATAACTACAGACCTGTAATTCTCATGATCTCTCAGTGTTTTAAAGGACTGCATCTACTATGGTTGCTAATAGTTCAAGCTAAGACCTGTTTGATCTCCCCTTGATAGGCTGCCAGCGCTGGTTCTATAGCTACAGACCTGTTTGATCTCTCCTGATAGGCTGCCAGCGCTGGTTATTATAGCTACAGACCTGTTCAATCTCCCCATATAATAGGCTGTCAAGCTTCAACTGGGTTGGGTTGCTATAACTACAGACCTGTACAATCTCTCCTAATAGGCTGCCAGCACTGGTCGCTATAGCTACAGACCTGTTCAATCTCTCCTGATAGGCTGCCAGCGCTGGTTGCTATAGCTACAGACCTGGCTTCTACTGCAGCCTAGTAGAAGCCAGTAAACACGCCCCTGAATTCAAAATGAAACCAAGAAAACAGGACTGAGGTGAGATGTATCAATGTAGTGAGACAACCCCTTTAAAGGAAGGTAGATGGTGCAAAG
>JAODAL010001662.1:162500-221128 GCA_025379985.1 Phyllomedusa bahiana
ATTACTATTTACCCCCACCCATAACTAGTTCCTATTTTATAACATATCAGTGGGCTCCTTTTTGATTAGGGCCCCTGACAGGAGTACTGCCCGTACTGCCCTATTGGCACGCCTGGGTGTGGGTCCCACCTTTGGGATCTGCACCTATCTCAGAAAAGGGAGCAAAAAGTGTTTGAGTCAGCTCACCCACCTCCAAAAATTATCGTTGAAACTTCCTTCCACATATGGTGCTCGGAGTGATTGGAAGCTCCACAATCCCAATATAAAATACCCCCCGCATCCAAATGAACAATTTACTAGAAAGAAATGGCGATTATAGTATAAAAACGAATGCTGGAGCAGGTGGGGTGTATTGTATCTCAGGAATGTGTCCCCAAAAGTGTCGGCGCACAACGCTCTATTCTGGTCTGGAGAGATCCTATCAGGGGAGCCAAAAAGGCAGTACGGGCGGTACTACTGTCAGGGGCCCTAATCTAAAAGGGGCCCAGTAATATGTTAAAAAATAGGAACTAGTAATGGGTGGGGGCCCCATTTGATTTGACTGTATGGGGCCCTGAAGCAGTTAATAGATGACTGATAGCAGCCCTGGTTCCTATTACAGATGAGCACACCAAACCCCTCTTCCTAGAAGTCCAATAGAATAGAATGGAGAGTTGAGCGCATCAAGCGTGGCCAACTCTATTCTGGGCCAATACGTTTGTGGGCCCGTTCCAAAATTAGGTGCAGGCCCCAGAGGTGGAACACGCACCTATCCCACATCCTATAGATATACCATCAAATTCTATGGTGGGATCACCCCTATAACCATGAAGAGGAGGCTTTTGTCCACAACCTCAAAGGCACCGGAGGGAATTTGTAATTAACACATAAGAATAAATCCGTGTGCAGATGAAATTTTCCAGTTCATCAGTTTCTGCTAACTACAAATAGCTGGTATATAAATACCCCGGCTCGTGCCCTCCTCCAAGACTCTAATCTAATGGATATTTTTAACCTGGTTGGGATCTATTTCAAATCGACGTTTATCTGAAAGTTATAGCATGTGTTTTATAGAGAGAGGAATTACCCTACAATGGTTACAGACTGTCTGGGTGAATGTGATACAGCTGCCGTATCCACTAGAGATAGTGTATTTGTATTCGGAGATGATAACAGGTATGCGAGTTTATCAGGAAGACCTAGTGGAGTGTAAATATGGACGGGTGCATTCTTTCTCCTTCCCCCATCACTGGCTGGACCCTCCTGTGTAGACACGGGGGCTAGAGGCACCCCGAGAGGTTTAGCGGCATGAGGCAATGCTCTAGGCATTTTGCCAAATATTTTGCTAGCTGACCTAAAAAAAAGTGAAGAAAATAGTGCTATCTTAAAGTTACAAGGGGAAAAAAAAAAATGGACAAGGTGGATAATAAAAATGATGATATAACCCAGTATGGCCCAATTTTGGGTAGTTCCATTTAATTAATGAGAGTTACTAGCCGACTACTGTGAAATGTACCGTATTTTTCGGACTTTAAGACACACCAGACCATAAGACGCACCAGACCATAAGAGGCACCCATGTTTTTTTTCGGGGCTAAAGACGCATCGGGGCCATAAGAGACCTTCTGTTTTTTCGGGGCTTAAAAGGGCAACCAGACATAAGACGCACCTATCGTATTTTTCGGCCTTTAAGACGCACCAGACCATAAGACGCACTTACTGTATTTTTCGGACTTTAAGACGCATGAAGACGCACCTATCATATTTTTCGGACTTTAAGAAGAAAATAGGGAAAGGGAAAAAAGTGCGTCTTATAGTTGAAAAATACAGTAAGCACTGTAGATCGATGACCTTCAATTGCTGGCTCTTGTTGCAAAACTACAACTGTCAGCATGCCCAAGCAGGTGTTGGCTGTCTGGACATGTTGAGAGTGGTAGGTTTGCGACAGGTTCAGCTGGGAGTTACCAGTTTGGAGTGAGTTCCCTACATTGGCTGAGACTGTCCACTCAGTGCTGACCCATAAGAGCCTAGAAACTTTGAGTAGGGATGGGCAAGGTCTGGATGCAATAGCGTAGGCACTATTCTCCCCCCATACAACCGGCGCTTAGCAGAGGAGGTGGCACCATCTTGGATCCTCCACACACCTCCATACCTGCACTGTCCTGTCACAGGCACAAGCTCTAACAGCTCTACCGAGGCTCCCTGGCCACCTTCCAAGGTATGAAACTCTGTGCTACAGAGATAGAGGGGTCAGGCTGCTATACAACCTTAAAGAGGTTGTTTATACTACATAATTCATCTCACCTCAGTCTGTTGTTTTGGTTCATTTTTGAATTATGGGGCGTGTTGTTTACTGGATTCCATAGGGATGTAGTAGAAGCCAGGTTTCTGTAATATAGCTACCAGTACTGGCTGACTATCAGGAGAGATTGACAAGTCTGTAGCTTTATAACAACGGTGCTGGCAGCTAGCAGGAGAGTTTGAACAGGTCGTGGAGCTATTGCAACCAGTGATGCAGCCTATCAGGAGTGAGATTGAACAGCACTGTCGTAGCTTGCAACCAGAGCTGCAGGCCTTTTCAGCAGGGATTTAAACAGGTCTGTAGCTATAGCGAACCTGGGGAGCTGATGCAGCCCATAAAAGAGGGCATATCTCGGAATAGGTAGGACACTGTTAATGGCATTATATTGCGAAAGTCTGACTTGTTTTTGAAGATCTTTAACATAAAAGCAGCAATCTGTAGTGAGACAACCCCTCTAAAGTGCAACCATAAGGCTGATGTGCCCCTCGGTGAAAAGGAGTTGGCCACCCTTGCACTAAATCAGGTTGAAATCACTTTTATATGAAAGCTTGGAGCACAATGTGAGTCTGAACCGACAAAGGATCAGGAGAGAACATCTTGCAGCTCTATAGAAATTCTAAGAAAGCCCAATCATAGCAGAAGTCACTGGTTTCAGCAACGGAGGGTTCAATGCAGAGAACAAGTGAAAAATAGTAGGTGCATGGATCCGGTAACGCACAATCCTTGGGTGCTGACAGCTCTCTGTACATCAGCCTCATGCACACAGACAAGGACACGGCTACATTTCACAAGCGGGGATTTGAGTAATTAAGGCCAAGCCCACAAACACTCAACTCTGTGTTTGCAGGAAAAATGTCTTGCGGTTAGCAACACAGTCAAAACCTTTTCTAAATCAAACAGAAAACAAACACCTTGTCATGTCGGACAGGCGCCCACCCTGTAGAACATAGCAGGGCTCTCTTATCACCTGCAGAACACATTTCTGGAAGACTTGCTGACTCAGCACCGAAGGCGACAGATATCGGGAAAGCTCCATATTTATTACAACGGTGAAAGGACGACTTCTCACTTTCAGTACAAAGACTCAAAGTGGCACAAAACGCAACGCAAGAGTTTAAGGCGACGCGCGTTCAGGCAGGCGGCACGTGGAGATCGGAGCCGACTATAAGGAGCTGGTGATACATTCAATAAAAGCGCTCTGTGGTCGGTTCGCTTCTTCTCATGAGAACCACATTTCTCTACAATATTGAGCTTTTATTTATAGGGTTAAGATCTCGTAACCGTTAAAAATGAAAACCAGAATGGAAGCTTATTCATTAAATAGGTGGTCGCACCATAGACATGGATGGCGTATCAATAGGATCTACTGTCAAAGTGTGGGTGTCACCTCTGGGCACTGAACCTATCTCAGAAACGGGTCCCTAAAAGTGCTCAGTCAGAATGGAGATCTGGTCTTGCTTGCACAGCACTCCCCATTGTGTTCTATGGGAGTTCCCAGTACTGCGGAGCGCTGTGTTTCCCCATTGGGTTTTATGGGGAGTTCACAGTTCAGGGGTGCGCTGTGTTCTCCCTTTCTGTCTATGGGGGAGTTTCCCAGAGTACAGGGAGCGCTGTGTTCTTAATTCTGTTCTATGTGAGTTTCCGTACAGGGAGCGATGTGTTCTCTATTCTGTTACTATGGGTGTTCCAAGTAAGAAGCGCTGTGTTCTCTCCATTCTGTTTATGGGAGCCCCATAACAGGGGCGCCGTTTCCCCTTTTGTTTATGGGAGTTCCCAGTACAGGGGAGCCTGTGTTCTATTCTTTTCTATGGGAGTTCCCAGTCAGGGGAGCACTGTGTTCTACTTGCTTTATGGGATTTTCCATCAGGGGACCCCCCTTTTCCCCATTTGCTCTAGGGGGTTTCCCCCAACAGGGAGCGCTGTTTTTTCCCCATTTGTTCTAGGGGGAGTTCCCAGTAAGGGGGCGCTGGTTTCCATTTATTTATGGAGTTTCCAGTAAAGGGGGCGCTGGTTCCCCATTCTGTTCGATGGGGTTCCCAGACAGGGAGCGCTGTTTTCCCCATTCTTTTTAGGGGAGTTCCGTACAGGGAGCGCTTGTTCCCCTTCGTTGTAGGGGGTTTCCCCATTCTTCTTTTGCCCTTGGGGTTCCCAGTACAGGGGAGCCTTTTTGTTTTTCTTTGTTCTTGGGAGACCAACGGGGAGCGCTGTGTTCTCCATTCTGTTCTATGTGTTCCCGTCCCGGGGGCGTGTTTTCCTTCCTTTCCCCTTTTTTGGGAGGGTTCCCAGTACAGGGGAGGCGGTGTTCTCTATTCGTTTCTAGGGGATTACCGGGGGGGAGCGCTGTGTTCTTTTTCTGTTGTATGGAAGTTCCCAAAGGGGAGCGCTGTGTTTCCATTTGTTTAGGGAGTTCCCGTAAAGGGGAGCGCTGTGTTTCTCCATTTTTGTAGGGGAGTTCCCAACGGGGGACGTTGTTCTCCTTCTGTTTAGGGGAGTTCCATTCTTTTCTGTCCAGGGGATTTACCATAAGTGAAATTCTTATTATTTAAAAACCCCCATAAACAGACTGCTCTCCTTTTGGGAGCCAAGACTTTTTGGCTCGTTCCCTGAGATAGGTTGGGTCCTAAAAGTCAACTTTCATTATCTTCTGAAGGTTAGCCAACCAGTATTTTAAAGTGCGTCTGTGTTTTTTTAAATTAAAAAATTTTTTTTGGGATATTGCGCCCTATATAATAAATCACCTTTCCCCAGGTTCCAGTCGGCCGTTTCCACTATCTCCTTTTTACCCCGGTCTGGTGCCCCAAGAACTCATGTGCAGCCACGTTGTTTCTGAATTGGACATCAAGCAAGGGTTTTTCCAAAGGGAAATCGGTTCCAGCATGACACTCCGGCAGCCAGGCCGGAGAAAGCATTAGCCCCGGGGGAGGTGGCGACGGGGCAGTGCGGGAATGCAGCCACCAAAAAGTTGACTTAAAGGGTTGTCTCATCTAAAAGTTTCATAGGACGCATGAAAAAATAATCGCTTGCCTGTCACTTCCCGGGCCCAGCTTCTGTAATTACCCTAGACCCCTTTAATTCAGACTTCTTTTTTATTATTAGATTAAAAAATTATCCTCGGGGGCCCGGAGAAGTTTCTGACAAATTAAAACAGTGAGAAAGAGTGTTTTTTGTCTAAAAAGACAGATAACAAACAACCCTCACTGCCACCTGCCTTGTGATGCATCACTACCTGCTTCAAATAGAAAAAAACGGGCAGGGGGGGGGGAAATACAAGGTCGGTCATAGGAACCAAAAGAGCACAGAAGTTTTAAAATCACTTGTACCCTTAAAAAAGAAAAAAGAACAACGCGATAATTGGAAAAAAGTCTTCATTTAGTCCCCCAAAATGTTCAAAGAACTTTTTCGAACAACCCCCTTTAAAAATTTTATTTCTAACCCGCAGTATCCCAAAAAAATTGATGAAAATACCCGGACAACCTTTTTAAAGGGGGGGGGGAAATTTTGGGAAAATCCCCTTCTTAGGTCATTTTGCAGTCGGGAGATTTCGCATTGGGCAGCTCTCCCCCCTTATGTTAGGAATGTGAATAAATGGGGCCCTTGCCAGCAAATCCCCAACCTGGCCCCCACAATGAGCACGCGCCTCCATCTGTGGCCATCTCCCCCTTGTCTGAGGCCTTCTCCGTGCACTGGAGATAGGATGTCCTCTTTGCTATTGCTTTGTGTAAGTCACACACATTACTGGAATTCTACTTATGAAGCGAGACGCTGATGAGGACAATTGATGCTTCTGGAAGGTGCTGAAGAGCATGAACCCGAGAGAGGACACTGAACTAGAATGAATATAAATGATAAGACGAGTACATTTTACTCATAAAAGCAATTAGAAATGCTCTATCAGTGACTGCAATGTCTGGATGGACAAACAAAAGCTATAAAATAACAGAACTAAAGGGATGGAAACATCGCAAGATTTTCCCGAAGTCCTAGACGGATTGTTTTTTCTGCAAGTGAATAACACCGAGCTGTAGTACCAGACACGGCCACCCAAACAGAGAGGAGCCACTATGTAGTAGCAGACACAGCCACCTATAGAGCGAGGAGCCGCTATGCAGTAGCAGACACAGCCACCTATAGAGCGAGGAGCCACTATGTACAGACACAGACACCTATAGAGTGAGGAGCCACTATGTAGTAGCAGACACAACCACCTATAGAGCGAGGAGCCACTATGTAGTAGCAGACACGGCCACCCAAAGTCTGAGGATCCTCTATGTACTACCAGACACGGCCACCCAAACAGAGAGGAGCCACTATGTAGTAGCAGACACAGACACCTATAGAGCGAGGAGCCGCTATGTAAAAACAGACACGGCCACCCAAACAGAGAGGAGCCACTATGTAGTACCAGACACGGCCACCCAAACAGAGAGGAGCCACTATGTAGTACCAGACACGGCCACCCAAACAGAGAGGAGCCACTATGTACAGACACAGCCACCTATAGAGCGAGGAGCCACTATGTAATACCAGACACAGCCACCGATAGAGCGAGGAGCCACTATGTAGTACCAGACACAGCCACCCATAGAGTGAGGAGCCACTATGTACAGACACAGCCACCCATAGAGCGAGGAGCCACTATGTACAGACACAGCCACCCATAGAGTGAGGAGCCACTATGTACAGACACAGCCACCCATAGAGCGAGGAGCCACTATGTAGTACCAGAAACAGCCACCCATAGAGCGAGGAGCCACTATGTACAGACACAGCCACCTATAGAGTGAGGAGCCACTATGTACAGACACAGCCACCTATAGAGCGAGGAGCCACTATGTAGTACCAGACACAGCCACCTATAGAGCGAGGAGCCACTATGTACAGACACGGCCACCTATAGAGCGAGGAGCCACTATGTAGTAGCGGACACAGCCACCTATAGAGCGAGGAGCTACTATGTAGAACCAGAAACAGCCACCTATAGACTGAGGAGCCACTATGTACAGACACGGCCACCCATAGAGCGAGGAGCCACTATGTACAGACACGGCCACCCATAGAGCGAGGAGCCACTATGTACAGACACAGCCACCCATAGAGCGAGGAGCCACTATGTAATACCAGACACAGCCACCCATAGAGCGAGGAGCCACTATGTACAGACACAGCCACCCATAGAGCGAGGAGCCACTATGTACAGACACAGCCACCTATAGAGCGAGGAGCCACTATGTACAGACACGGCCACCTATAGAGCGAGGAGCCACTATGTACAGACACGGCCACCCATAGAGCGAGGAGCCACTATGTACAGACACAGCCACCCATAGAGTGAGGAGCCACTATGTACAGACACAGCCACCCATAGAGCGAGGAGCCACTATGTACAGACACGGCCACCCATAGAGCGTGGAGCATCTATGTACAGAGCCAGCCACATATAGAGCGAGGAGCCACTATGTACAGACACAGCCACCCATAGACTGTGGAGCCACTATGTACAGACACAGCCACCTATAGAGTGAGGAGCCACTATGTACAGACACAGCCACCTATAGAGCGAGGAGCCACTATGTACAGACACAGCCACCCATAGAGTGAGGAGCCTCTATGTACAGGCATAGCCACCCATAGACTGAGGAGCCACTATGTACAGACACAGCCACCTATAGAGTGAGGAGCCGCTATGTACAGACACAGCCACCTATAGAGCAAGGAGCCACTATGTACAGGCACAGCCACCCATAGAGTGAGGAGCCGCTATGTACAGACACAGCCACCCATACAGCGAGGTGCTGCTATGTACAGGCACAGCCACCCATAGAGCAAGGAGCCGCTATGTAATACTAGACACAGCCACTCATACATACAAGCTGCAACACAGTGACAGGCACTGCCACCCATAAGGTGGGGCCACCCTGCCCATGTATACCAATAGATATTCCCATTTTTTTCTGATTAGCGACGACGTGAGGTTCAACCCTCCGTGCTCATAGCCAATGTGTTACCCTTTAACCTATGTACAAACTGTAACAGCAAGTAAGTAGGGCGCGGAGCTTTAGTGACTTAATAATCACATAGACAAGGATTATACAACATTTTTACAAATGACAGCTGATTAGCGGACGCTCTGCTCTGTGTATCACGTGTATAGATTCCAATGGCAAGGTCGGGACTACCGAATGACAACACCTGATGGGCAGGGGCGTAGCTAGAGGGGGTGCAGGGGTAGCAGTCGTTACCAGGCCCAGAAGCCTTAGGGGGCCCAAAGGACCCTCTACTGCATAAGAAGATACCAGTATTATAAATGGCAAATGGTAGGTTGGGGCCCTTTAATAGACCTTGCACTGGGGCCCCGAAGCTTTAAGTTACGCCTCTGCTAATGGGTTAAAATTCTTCCACTGTAACTGCAAAAGGAGCCTCGCTTTGTAAATCTGTGCACTTTCCCCCATAAATCACCTTTTCTAGCAACCTCCCCCCCAGCATTACTTTCCAACCCTAAAATTCCAGGAGACCCTCTGAGCAAACAAAAAGGAGGGCATGTGCTAGTCCTAAAAACAAGACTGAAGCCCCACTGTATTAGTGGTGATAGATTATAAAAGGTAGCTCCTGGCCCTTCCCTAGACCGGTTCCACCTCCGCACATTAGCAGTATGAAGCTTACACAACCAGGCAGCTTTCTGGTGGGAAAGTAATTACTCTGCCGAGATTAATTGGTTGGGTTTGGCTCAGTGGGTACGAGTCTGGAACTCTTGGTGTTAGGTTTACACAGGAGTACATCTGCACCCAATTATCCAGATGGCCTCTGCACCTCCTCACTAACCCTCCCATTTCTCTGCTCAGCTCTCTAGGGGATGCTCTTAACCCTATTCATTACCAGAGATGATGGGAGATTTGCATTACAAGGCGCATACACATGCAAATCCCTACAGTGCAGGAACATGTGGGCAGCTGCAGGGTGGTAGCCTGTCCTCAGACCGAGGTTGGTGCAATATTGCATTATAGAAGGAGGAGGATGGATATAAGATAGTCCATTACTATATCCCATCTGCATATCACAAGGCATTATGGGAAAGGAGCTGGAAAGCTCACTGCGCCTCTATGAGGGGCGCAGTGAGCTTTCCAGTCCTTTCCCATAAATGCCTTGTGATATGCAGATGCTTAGTAGTGGGCTAAAAGGCAATCAAAACACTACACGCCTTAACTGGTGCTCTCCATAAGGAGAGATGTTCCCCTTCTTATATCCCATCTGACAATGCATTGCCTTAAAGGGGTTGTCTCACTACATCAATTCATCTCGCCTCAGTCCTGTTTTCTTGGTTTCATTTTGAATTCAGGGGCGTTTTTGCTTGCTTCCACTAGGCTGCAGTAGAAGCCAGGTCTGTAGCTATAGCAACCAGTGCTGGCAGCCTATCAGGAGAGATTGAACAGGTCTGAAGCTATAGCAACCAGTGCTGGCAGCCTATCAGGAGAGATCAAACAAGTCTGTAGCTATAGCGACCAGTGCTGGCAGACTATCAGGAGAGATCAAACAAGTCTGTAGCTATAGCGACCAGTGCTGGCAGCCTATCAGGAGAGATCAAACAGGTCTGTAGCTATAGCGACCAGTGCTGGCAGCCTATCAGGAGAGATTGAACAGGTCTGTAGCTATAGCAACCAGTGCTGGCAGCCTATCAGGAGAGATTGAACAGGTCTGTAGCTATAGCAACCAGTGCTGGCAGTCTATCAGGAGAGATCAAACAGGTCTGTAGCTATAGCAACATGAGGAGCTGATGCAGCCCATACAAGAGGGGATATCTAGGAATAGGTCGGACACTGCTAAAGAACATATATTGCAAAGTGATTTGTTTTTGTAAGATATTTAACATAAAAAGTAGCGATCCCTGTAGTGAGACAACCCCTTTAAAGAGCTTGTCCTACTTTAAACATTGACAGCATATTGCTGGAATATCCCATCAAGGACATATAGTTCCGGGATCTAGAATGAGCCCGGAAAACTCTTCGTTCGGAACTGAGAGGTAGTCAGGACTTACACAGAATACAACCAAGTGGCACAGAACCGAGAAGATTTGGGGCTCGATCTAGAAATAGGTGTGGGTCCCAGAGGTAGGAGTAGTGACACAACCCCTTTAAAGGGAACCTGTCACATAGTTTATACCCCCCTTGCTGAGGGTAGCACCAGCTAGGGTCAGACCTGCTGTTTCCAGCGCTGTGTCCCTTATTCTGTAAGATGCAGCAGTTTTAGAGCATTTACCCCTCAAATCTTGTCCATGAGTAGGTGTTAGCCCCGCCCACCAAAGGCTAGCACCGCCCACCTTGCAGCTATTCACATGTTTCTACCTATTCAAAGTAATTGGTTTGTCAGTTGAGGTGGGCGGGACTAGCCTCAGGTGGGCGGGGTTTGAAAAAAATGACTCTCTACATGACTCTTTTCTTGCTGAAAACTGCAGATTTGAGCATTAAATACACGAAGACTCCAGCATCTTACAGAATAAGGGACACAGCGCTGGGAACAGCAGGTCTGACACTACCTTGTGCTGACCTCAGCATCAAACAGAATAAGGGACACAGAGATGGGAACAGCAGGTCTGACACTGGCTTGTTCTGACCTCAGCATCTTACAGAATATGGGACACAGCGCTGGGAACAGCAGGTCTGACACTAGCTTGTGCTGCCCTCAGCCAGGGGGGCATAACCTATGTGACAGGTTCTCTTTAAGTCGTGTAGTTATGTGCATTACATAAAGCCTAGGTGACTTTTCCATCATGCTTTCCCAGGACTCTTGACATTGCCAACAAGGTCAGTATTTCCCCAAGACAGCCTTGATATATGAAGCCTAATGTTCTCACACAGCTGACATGTTGATACAAATTGGTCCATAATGGGTCTTATTTATGCATTTAGGCACGTGCTACGGAGAAATCTGCCGTGTAGAGAGCAGCAGAAATCGGAGCGACGACCTTCGGATTTTAGCCACCCTTCACTTTCTTCTTCAGATGGATTTGACTGCGTTTTAGGATGTAGATTAGCCTGACCCAATGGGAATAACCTGCGTCCCGGCTTCCGTGGTGTATTCCATACTAAATATGCACAAAAAGATGGCAAGATATAGGACAAGCAAATACATTTTTTTTTTTAACAGGATGTGGATTTGGAATTTGGGCATTTTTTCGATACATACTTTGGTACATGACATGTTAATTTTATTGCGTGCCTTAGTAGCGTAGAATGCGCCTGAATCTATGGACCTGTTCTACTGCGGGTCATAGATTTAGCGCTTTCTAGTTACAAAAACTCAACTCAGGCTCAGATCTACCACTTGTAACCTGCTCTGGCTGTTCCAGCAGTCATGTTGCGCCCACTTTTGCCGTCCATAAATGTGTAGAAACATACGGTCGCGGTGCGATGCCCCCAGAACACACCCACATCTTAGACACATTACAAAAGTGCTGCAAGCATAATTTTGGAGTGCACCTACTCATACTTCTAGAGAACCTGGCTGCAACAGTTTTTGGGCTGAAATGACACCAGAATACTGCTGCAGCCTCCGACATACATTTCCCCATAAATGCACAAAAATCCATGTAAAAAAAAAAATCATGTGTATCTAGCCTTAAAGAGAGTGTCCCATCTCCTAATAATGTCTCACAAATCAGGGAGATGGCTGCACTTGCGCAGGTCTCGCCAATCGTTCCTATGGACGTTCTGTACCAACCCAGGCAAACCCACTCAGCTACATCCTCACGGTGGTCATCTCATGAACACAACCTATGTTCATACGCCCTATTAGGGCACATGGACATCATCGGAGGGAAGCAGCAGCGTCGGACTGGGGTGCCTGGCACCCACCAGTGGAATTCCATTCTGGGGGCCTACTTCTGCTCAAGTCTCTTGTACTCTGCCACTTTTTGCCTCTTTTACTCTGCACCTTCCAAGAATATACTGTATATACGGTTTAAAGAAAATTCAAGTCTTCTATGCTCATGGGGTCCAGCGAGGATTCCACTGTTTCCCTGTGGGCTAGAAAAGCCTGGGAAGGAGAGTCTCCCATTCAGGATGGAAAGTCAGTGTGCAAGTTCTAGCAGGCTCCAGCCATCCTTACATTACATAGATAACCATTCATGCCTGATTGGTTGTGGCTGCTTCTGGCAAAATCAGTTACTTGCTAGGGGCGCCGGCAGCACCTGCTTTTTGAAAGGGGAAGCCTATGATGAATTTACCCCCTTAAAGGGGTTTTGCCACAAAGTAAAATTGACGCGGGAAGCTTGCAAACTAAATAATAAACATTTTCATCATTCATCATTATTAAAAATTCTGCACCGTTTTTGTTTTAGCTGCTCCTTTAGTGATCCATTGTTTACAGCTCGTCTCCAGGGGATACGACCAGGGCTTAGAGCTCCTCAGTCCTGGTCGCACATGCTCAGACATCACTTCTCCTCTCAGGTAGCTACTGAGTGTTCAAACCCCAGGTGCTGTCACTCTACTCCCATCCTCTGTGCTTAGTAATTAGTCAAACAGTGAAAATAAATAAAAAGAAAGAAACCTCAATGAGGTCTGTGCATTGATAAAGAGAAATAAAATCCACAGGTTTGGTTCCTGCAGGGATTTGAACAGAGGACCCTTGTGTCTGGAGGTAAAAACTTTACCTCTCAGCTACTCACAATGCTTTACAGAAACAGACCTTTCTTTGACTACAGAGAGGAAAGGCCTGGTGATGTCATCCTGCAGGGTCACATGATATGTCAAATCAAACAAATCACACACGCCGCCTTCTGAGCACACAGAACTGTAGAGCTGGAGAGAGGAGGTATGAAATGAGATTGTGGCCAAAACCCCTTTAACTGCATTTACAGCCATTCCACAACACCACATACTGCTATGATTAAAACTTACTCCCTTTAGGAGTGAGAATGCAACAACCTATAGGTAAGCAGCAGAGATATAAAACCTCACATATCCTTTCCAATGCAAAAGTGATGACTTTGGAGCAGAGGCATAACCAGAGCGGGAACCACGGTGGGGTGGGTGCTACATCTCAGCAACAGCCACGGAAGGGCGCAAGCAGGCTCAGACTTACCCACGGGGGAATAAGGGAAACTCCCGATGGGCCTCTGAGAATGGCAAACCCGGAGGCAAATACGTCCCTCAAATGAGGCAAAAAATCAGAGAAAGCCAGGCAGATCATAGGAGGCATGTACAACAGCTTTAGGGTAGGCCCCTAAAATTAACTCCACCAGTGGGCCCAGAAACAGCTCAACTGGTGGGAGCCTAGAATCAACTCCACCTGTGAGCCCAAGAGACGCCAGTCCAACACTGGGCGCAAGCAGCGTCAGACTGGGGTGCCTAGGGCCCACAGGTGGAGTTGATTCTAGGGGCCCATCAGTTGAGCTGTTTCTAGGCCCACTAGTGGAGTTTATTTTAGGGGCCCAGCCTACAGCTGTTGGAAATGACTGTACATGCCTCTTAAACTATGCCTCTTTCTCTGCTTTCTGTCTCTCCCAAGGATCTATATTCAGTTTAAAGAACAATTCAATGTCTACCATGCTAAGGGGCCCACCGGGAGTTTCCCCTATTAACATGTGGGCCAGTCCAAGCCTGGGCGCAAGGCACCATTAAACCCCAAAGTGTCATGTAATAAGTTATCCCTAAACAGCCCTTAAAAACCCTAACTTCAAGTTAGTGTTATATCAAGGGACATGATCGGTCAGACCCATGTTGAACCAAACACGGACGGATTTATGCAACATGGGAAAAGAACATTGCTTATCAAATGATAACCATAACCATATAGGAATAGACGCATACACTCAATGTTACCTACATCCCCCATGCTAGTGGTTCCCCATTATCACATAAAACAATATTGGTAATCCTTACACATAACCTTCCTTATAATCCGCTGTGACAGCCGGGGGCTAGACTGTAGCACACTGTAGCATCTATTCATCCTGCTCGGTTTTTAACAAGGTAACTGCACTGTCTGCATAACTTGGGCCGGGTCCAATTCAGCAGGGCTCACCCGCAGACTGTGCATACAAATGCTGCTGCCGGCGGAGCGCTCCTAATGACTCATTCACAGTATGTATGAACTCCAGTCTCTGATTTGTAACAAGAACATACGCAAAGATGGCAGGTCAATGGCAAAATTACACAAAAACGCTTTCCCTTCCTTATTTTCCAGACATAATTTGAGGCCATAAATCACCACAGAGACAGGTGACCTCAAAGGCTCCTTGGCAGTTCATGTGGAAACCCTGGGAGCAAGATACTAACCTTCCTTAGCCCATTCAAAGAGGAGGAACAGAGATGTGTTGGTTTGTGCAAGACGAATGAAGAAGTCAGATTAACCCTATGGAAACGGAAACTAAACTCCAGGCAAGGTCTATTAGAACGGCAAACGATAGAGTCTTCCAAGCAAAGCCTATTATTATGCTTACAACACTACCGCCTTAACTGCCATAGACTACAACTGCTAGTAGCATTAACCCATTAACAGCCCAAGACCACCTGAGATGCTGATACTACCACCTTAACTGCCATAGACTACATGTGAAGGTAGCAATAATTCCTTTGGTGTCATAGATCACGAAATATGCTGGTACTACCACCTTCAACTACTAGTGGTGGTAGCATTAATTCCTGTACTTCCTTAGACCACCAGAGATGCTCACACTACCACCTTAACTGCCATAGACTATTAGTGATGGTAGCATTAATCCTTTTGCTGTTCTAGACCATGACAGATGCTGTCACTCTCACCTCAACTGTTATAGATTACTAGTGGTGGTAACATTAACCCCTGTAAAGTCCAAGACCATCAGAAATGCTGATACTACCACCTTAAATGCCATAGACTACTAGTGGTGGTAGCATTAATCCCTGTACTTCCTTAGACCACCAGAGATGCTCACATTACCACCTTAATTGCCATATATTATAGTGAAAGTAGTATTAACCCCTTTACTGCCTTGGGTCACCAGAGATAATGACACTTCTATCTTAACTGCCATAGACTACTAGTGATGTAGCATACACCTTTTACTGCCCTGGACCACCAGAGATACTAACACAACCAACTTAACTGCCATAGACTACTAGTGATGGTAGCATTAACCCCGTTACTGCCCTGAACCACCAGAGTTACTAACACAACCAACTTAACTGCCATAGACTACTGACCATAGACTACATAACCCTTGGTTGAACTTGATGGATACGTGTCTTCTTTCAACCGTACTAACGATATAACTATGTAACCCTTTTACTGCCCTGGACCACCAGAGATACTAACACAACCAACTTAACTGCCATAGACTACTAGTCATGGTAGTATTAACCCTTGGTTGAACTTGATGGACACGTGTCTTCTTTCAACCGTACTAACTATATAACTATGTAACTATGTAACCCTTTTACTGCCCTGGACCACCCGAGACCACCAGAGATACAGACACTACCAACTTAACTGCCATAGACTACTAGTCCTAGTAGCATTAACCCCTTTACTGCCCTAGACGCCAGAGTTACAAAGTAAATCTTTACTGCGCTAGACTTAAATGCTTTTTAATACAAATTTGTCTGGACAGTATGTGACCCATTGTATCAGGTTGCTTTATAGCCAATAATTGGGGTTCTGTTTGTAAGTACAGGGAGATTAACGAAATATTCTCTTGAAACCCCCACTAGGGTGAAGCAATATGACACAAAAAAAATCCAATACACATCTTGACATATATGTAATGGATTGCATTACATGCCATGCTGGAAGTGCTCTCAGTTTCTTGGCAGACTTCTTTGAACACAGGGTCTCCATGTTCCTGACCATATTGGTAAGCCTATCGTGAGGAATCAATATTATGTTGGATGTTTTCCTTCACAAATTCCAGGAACCAGTAGCAGTATCTGACTCTTCTACTAAATGACAGTGACATGATAGGTGTCAGTTTTTGCCCTTTTTGCAGCTCTTCGACGCGGTGAATAAGATCCCGGCTTTCTTAGGCGACTGCTCCAGACAATGTTGCACGTCATCGATTGTGTCCCGTAAACTTTTCCGCCATGAGAAGGGGTCAATATTCCTGCTTCCAGTTTCCGTACCAACTTCCAAACACCACTCTTGCAGAGTACGCCATGAACACCAGATTTCTTCCTAAATTCACACTTAAACGAATCCGTGACCTAATAGGTTTCCACCATGAGGTTGCCTTGCTCAGTACTGAAAACCAACATATCGATGAGAAGTTGAGTGACTGATCAAAGAGGTACAGGGTACGCACCCATAAGCACAAATTAAGGTTAAGCGAATTGACTGCTGTCCGATGCCTACCTCATCACTTAGACTTGGGGTCAGACATGTTGAACGCTCCATGTATGGAAAAGCACATTGCACATTGTTTATTTCAGATTGCTTCATCCTGGAGTTATTACAGAATATCTGGGGCCGCTTCTGAGTGAGTCTCCCTGTAATAAGCCCTATTCACATCTCGGATTTTTGGGTTCCGTTCATGGTATCCATTTGGATACCACACAAATTTATCCTGGATATCCCAGCAGGCTCATGAACTTCAATAGGGCAAACATAGTTGGCGATTGGACTGAGTTTGCCCCATTTTGCAAACCATACATAATTTTTTTTGCATTGGACATGAAAGAGTGGCCCTATTAAAGTCTATGGTCCCGTTACGGCCCCGCCATAATGAATTGTTGCAGTATCTCAAAGGATGGACAGCCCACCTAATCTAATAGTATGGGCGTCACTAATAGGTTGTAAGCCAGCATGGTGTATCACATGTATCTGTATTTATGGCGCCCTTCTGTATTGCCTTATTTATATGCAATTGTAGTCCCAGCAACCACCCCCCTCATGCATGGAGGGTATGCGAGTGGTTGTTTTATTGGTATTTTTGCATGTGTAAAATCTCACCATGCATTATGCTGTGGCTTTTCTGCATAGTGCTATGAACAGGTATTAAGCTAATGTGCAGTTTTTTTTATCATCTAATTGTTCCCCTAGTGGTGGGGTGTGTGAGCTGCTGCTCAGCAATTAGATGCACCTGTTAATTTTTCCCAGGTAGCATATAGGCCAGATATGCCTGCTGCTGGGTTCAGTCTAGTCCAGCCACTGAGCTGTGAACATGGCCCAAAAAGTTGCAGTGTTTTTTAAGTAAGTAATGTCCCATTTTTTGTATGTGGTTTTTCAGTATCCCAAAGGATACCACTAATGGGACCCAAAAACGAGCTCTGACTAGGGCCTTAATATGATTACTATTACTATTATTATTAGTAGTATTATCATTGGGTTTTTTTCAGGTTATTCTACAGTTGTTACAAACCAGGGAAGATCTGATACTCGATAATCAAAACATTCTTTCTACAATATATAAGTAACACATTGTATCCACTAAGCAATCAGCATCAAATAGTAAATACCAGTGCAACATTGTAGCCGTCTGAACCAGAGAGGTCATAATTTTAGGGCCCGGTCATGGTATCCATTTGGATACCACACAAATTTATCCTGGATATCCCAGCAGGCCCACAAACTTCAATAGGGCAAACATAGTTGGCGACTGTACTGAGTTTGCTCCATTTTGCAAACCATACACAATTTTTTTTTGCATTGGACCTATTAAAGTCTGTGGTCCTGTTATGGTCCCACCATAATGAATTGTTGCCGTATCCCAAAGGATACCACAAATGGGACCCAAAAACGAGCTCTGACTAGGGCCTTAATATGATTACTATTATTATTAATTATTATTTTGTTTTTCTTCTTTTTTTAGGTTTTTCTACAGTTGTTACAAACCAGGGAAGATCTCATACTTTATAATCAAAACATTCCTTCCACAATATATAAGTAACACATTGTTTCCACTAAGCAATCAGCATCAAAACAATAGTAAATACCAGTGCAACATTGTAGCCGTCTGAACCAGAGAGGTCATTATTTTGGGTCCCGTTCATGGTATCCATTTGGATACCACACAAATTTATCCTGGATATCCCAGCAGGCCCATAAACTTCAATAGAGCAAACATAGTTGGCGATTGCACCGAGTTTGCCCCATTTTGCAAAAACCATACACTATTTTCTTTGCATTGGACACGAAAATGTGGCCCTATTAAAGTCTGTGGTCCTGTTACGGTCCCGCCATAATAAATTGTTGCAGTATCCCAAAGGATACCACAAATGGGACCCAAAAACGAGCTCTGACTAGGGCCTTAATCTGATTACTATCATTATTAATTATTATTTTGTTTTTCTTCTTTTTTCAGGTTATTATACAGATGTTACAAACCAGGGAAGATCTGATACTTTATAATCAAAACATTCCTTCCACAATATATAAGTAACACATTGTTTCCACTAAGCAATCAGCATCAAAACAATAGTAAATACCAGTGCAACATTGTATCCGCCTGTTCCCGAGAGGTCATTATAGCAAAGAGTTAAGGCTCGCAGCAGTTCTGGCAGGTAACCACCATAGTAAAGTGTTGCTTAGCGACAATGTGCAAATAATATACGCTGCGGGTCTTGGCTTGTGCAGATCAGAGCACTCAGCAGAAGATCTCCTGTCAAGACCGTAAATATTAATTGCTTGCTTCCTACCAGCTGATTTGGGAGTGAACTTGTCTCTGTTGGCCGCACATACAGCAAGGAGTCTATATCCAAGGTCCAGGTCGAAGCCTTGCTGTGCTGCTACTCTGCTAACCACCTGTAGAGAGGAGGAGAACAGGAAAGCACTGATTATAGTACAATGCAATGACTAAATATATCATTATATATGCAATGTCATTGAGCCCTCCCAGAATAGTTGTCACCTCTTCCACAAACCTCTGAGGGGTGCTGCAGATTACCTACTGTCTACCACTTTGTCTGGAAGTCACCGTGTCCTGACTTCTAAAGAGTGTCGGACTAAGGTGATTGGGAAGTTAATTTTTGGGGCTTACCAGAGGAGTTAATTCTTAGGGCCCTCCCTATTGCTAATGGACATGACTCTTACACTCTCTGCCATTCTCCATGAAAAACAACACTGGGTCTGCTATTCTCAGGGGCCCACCATGTTCAAGGACCCACCAGGGTTCTCTTCTGTGGGCCAGTCGGAGCCTACTCCTGAAGCAAGGGTGTCAAACACAAGGCCCGCGGGCCAAATCGCCGCCATCTCCCCGATTCCGCACGGCTGTTTTACCGGAGTCGCGCAGAGTCAGTCAGCAGCTGCACACTCGGTGCAGCTGCTGGTACAGGGAGAAGGGGCAGGTTTCCCTCCTACCTTCTCCCTTTGTATGTACTGTGCTCGGTGAGCGCTGTACATACATACGGTGTCGCAGGGGGCGTGACGCATCGCTTTACTCACATCCCCTGCGACGCTATGTCTCCTCGGTCGGCAGCCTCTGCCGCCGTGGGGATCACTGGGAGCTGGTGTATGGTTTAAGCAGTGTGACGTCACGCTGCTTACACCGTACACCAGCTCCAGGACCGGGCCGCGCTGCACTCACCACCAGGAGGTGAGTAGGGTTTTTTTTTTTTTTTTATAATCATTAGGGGAGCTATATGGGGCATCTACATGTCTAATGGAGGGGCTATGGGGCATCTACATGGCTACTAAGGGGGTTTATTTGGCACCTGCCTGGCTACTGGATGGGCTATGGGGCATCTACATGGCTAATGGGGGGGCTATGGGGCATCTACATGGTATTGGGGGGGATTTTTGGGGCATCTCCATGGCTACTGGGGGACTATATGGGGCATCTCCCTTGGCTAATGGGGGGGGATGGCATCTGCCTGGCTACTGGGGGGTATATGGTGCATTACCTGGCTACTGGGGGGTATGGGGCATCTGCTGGTTTACTGGGGGGCTAGGTGGGGCCTCTGCCTGGCTACGGGGAGGCTGGGGGGCCTCGGCCTGGCTACTGGGGGGCTATATAAGGCATCTAAATTGCTACTTCGGGAGCTATATGGGGCATGTACCTGGCTACAGGGGACTGTATGAGGCAGCTACCTGGCTACAGGGGACTGTATGAGGCAGCTACCTGGCTACAGGGGACTGTATGAGGCAGCTACCTGGCTACAAGGTACTATATGGGGCATCTACCTGGCTACAGGGAACTATGTGGGGCCTCTACCTGGCTACAGGGGGGCTATGTGGGGCATCTCCCTGGCTGCAGAGGGCATATTACCTGGCTACATGGGGCAAGTACCTTGCTACAGGAGGCATATTACTACCTGGCTACAGGGGGCAAAAGACCTATCTACCTACATGGGCAGATATAACTCATCTACAGGGGCTTTAAACCACTTATCTACCCACAACCCGGTCATAATGTACCTATCTATCATGGGGGGCAATTTTATTCTTCCTGGTTGCTTCAAAGGATAATTATAATAACAATACTGTACAAATTTAAAGTTAAGGGGACGTTCCATTTACACAGTTCTAAAATTATGTCGGCCCTTTAAGGCCCTTTAAGGTACGTCATGAGGCTAATGTGGCCCCAGGTGAAAACGAGTTTGACACCCCTGTCCTAAAGGAAGGGTAATGCTTGACTATCACCAAAAAGCAGGATAGTTTAGCTTCCATCTAGATCAGGGGTCCGCAACGTCAGCTCTCCAGCTGTTGGGAAACTACAACTCCCATCAGGCCCACTGATATAGATAATATAAATGCATGATGGGAGTTGTAGTTTCCCAACAGCTGGAGAGCCGACGTTGCAGGCCCCTGATCTAGATAGTCCTTATATTATATTATAAGGATATGGGATATTGCAATATCCTCTTCTTCGAGCTTCAATTACTTGCATTTAAGAGTCCAGAAAAGCGAGGTGACAATTGTTGTTCAGGATGTGGTGTAACCCAGCTTTCCCAGACCCTAGTTACATAACTGTGCAGGAGAGCTCGGTGATATGACATCTCCCACAACAGTCAACGCTCAAATTCCAGTGGACATTGCTGCATTCAAAGGAAAATGGAGTGGCCACTGCAGTAGAGATATGTCATCCATATTGCACCCCCTGCTGTGTCCCATCAGCAGCATAGGAGCTTGTTTATCTTTCTTGCTTAAAAGTTTAACCCTGTAGAGCTCTTTAGCCTTGTGGTTAAAACCCTTCCATCACCAACATCCCACCGACAAGCTCAGCTAAGAATAGCAAAGCTGAAATGTCAGTCACTGCTATACAACCACCCACGGCCTGAACAGGATGTGGGAGCCTGAAGCTCTAGAAGCGGCCACAGCCTGAACAGGAAGTGGGAGCCTGAAGCTGTAGAACCACCCACAGCCTGAACAGGAAGTGGGAGCCTGAAGCTGTAGAACCACCCACAGCCTGAACAGGAAGTGGGAGCCTGAAGCTATAGAACCACCCACAGCCTGAACAGGAAGTGGGAGCCTGAAGCTATAGAACCACCCACAGCCTGAACAGGAAGTGGGAGCCTGAAGCTGTAGAACCACCCACAGCCTGAAGCTATAGACCCGCCCACAGCCTGAAGCTATAGACCCGCCCACAGCCTGAACAGGAAATAGGAGCTTAAGCTGTCTTTGCAGAGCAGGTCCTGTGAAACAGCCTGATAAGAAACCCCCTTTCGGGTCAAATTCGTGCACATACATAGCAAACTTTTCAGAGTTCATAAACTTTAACGCACCATTGGATATGACATAGCAAACCGCACCACTGGATATGACATAGCAAACTATAAAAAGATACGGCTCCAGCATAACCCAGAGCTCATTTTTTTACTAATATACATAAATCTAGGAGAGCCCTCTATGGATATCAATATTGCACAGAAGGTGCAGAGGGGTTCAGTATGGGCTCCATAGATTCCCAATGGTGCCATCCTATAGAGGTGTGTAACAGACCAATACCATGGATGTTTGAAAGCTGCTCATTATTCTACCTATCATTAACAAAGTGGACAATTCACAAGCAGGGCCGCCGTACAGGCAGTACAGGGAGTACTGCCTAACGGGGCCCGGTGAATGAAGGGGGCTCAGAGCAGGGACCGTAGATTTCACTATAGACTAAAAGAACCTGAAGAGAAAAGTGAGCGCGTACCGTTAAGCAACCCATGAGGCTCTGTTCAAAGGGTCTTTGAAAGGCTCGAGGATCTCCGCACCAGTCCAAGAGCTCTGTCGCTGCATTGTGGAAATTTGCTGGGTTCTGTAAGTGCTGAAAGAGAGAAGCATAGACAGTCATCAGAGCAGCGCGCCATGTGACGCAGACGCTCCCTGCAAGGAGCCAAAGAACACCACCGAGCTTTCCAACTCCAAAAACAGAAGCTTGACCATAACATTGAGGCCTAGGACACATCACCAGCAAACGTGTATTTATAGGACACCTGGGCATGAACCCAATAGATGGACCTAACCCTGCACTTCATTCAGGAGACTAGAGATGGATATACAACTACGAGTTTGCTCAAAATTTGTCACCAAATTCTTAATATTTTGAGGGCATCTCAACATTTAGTGATAGATAAGGAACACTCCATGGGAAGGAGAGAAGGAAGGCAAGGCAAGGGAAAGGAAGGGAAGGGAAAGGGAAAGGGAAGGGGAAGGCAAGGGAAGGCAAAGGGAAGGCAAGGGGAAGGCAAGGGGAAGGGAAGGAAAGGGAAGGAAGGCAAGGCAAGGGGAAGGGAAGGGAAGGGAAGGCAAGGGGAAGGCAAAGGGAAAGGGGAAGGGGAAGGGGAAAGGGAGGGGAAGGCAAGGGGAAGGCAAGGGGAAGGCAAGGGGAAGGCAAGGGGAAGGCAAGGGAAGGGGAAGGAAAGGGGAGGGGAAGGAAAGGGGAGGGGAAGGAAAGGGAGGGGAAGGAAAGGGGAGGGGCAGGAAGGGGAGGGGAAGGAAAGGGAGGGGGAAAGGGAAAAGGGGGGGGAGGAAAGGGGGGGGGGAAGGAAAAGGAAAGGGGGGGGGGGGGGGAAGGGGAAAGGAGGGAGGGGAAGGAAAGGAATGGGAGGGGAGGGGAAGGAAAGGAAAGGGAGGGGAAGGAAAGGAAAGGGAGGGGAGGGGAAGGAAAGGGAGGGGAGGGGAAGGAAAGGAAAGGGAGGGGAGGGGAAGGAAAGGGAGGGGAGGGGAAGGAAAGGAATGGGAGGGGAAGGAAAGGAATGGGAGGGGAGGGGAAGGAAAGGAAAGGAAAGGGAGGGGAGGGGAAGGAAAGGAAAGGGAGGGGAAGGAAAGGAAAGGAAAGGGAGGGGAAGGAAAGGAAAGGGAGGGGAGGGAAAGGAAAGGGAGGGGAAGGAAAGGAAAGGGAGGGGAAGGAAAGGAAAGGGAGGGGAGGGGAAGGAAAGGAAAGGGAGGGGAGGGGAGGGAAAGAAAAAAGGGGGGGAGGGGGAAGGGAAAAAAAAGGGGGGGGGGGAAGGGAAAAAAAAGGGGGGGGGAGGGGAAGGAAAGAAAAGGGAGGGGAGGGGAAGGAAAGGGAGGGGAGGGGAAGGAAAGGGAGGGGAGGGGAAGGAAAGAAAAGGGAGGGGAGGGGAAGGAAAGAAAAGGGAGGGGAGGGGAAGGAAAGAAAAGGGAGGGGAATGAAAGGAAAGGGAGGGAAAGGAAAGGAAAGGGAGGGGAGGGGAAGGAAAGAAAAGGGAGGGGAGGGGAAGGAAAGAAAAGGGAGGGGAGGGGAAGGAAAGAAAAGGGAGGGGAGGGGAAGGAAAGGAAGGGGAGGGGAGGGCAAGGAAAGGAATGGGGGGGGGGGGAAAGGAACGGAAGGGGAGGGGAGGGGAAGGAAAGGAATGGGGAGGGGAAGGAAAGGAAAGGGAGGGGAAGGAAAGGAAAGGAAAGGGAGGGGAAGGAAAGGAAAGGAAAGGAAAGGGAGGGGAAGGAAAGGGAGGGGAAGGAAAGGGAGGGGAAGGAAAGGGAGGGGAAGGAAAGGAAAGGGGGAGGGGAAGGAAAGGGAGGGGACGGGAAGGAAAGGGAGGGGAAGGCAAGGGAGGGGAAGGCAAGGGACGGGAAGGCAAGGGACGGGAAGGCAAGGGACGGGAAGGCAAGGGACGGGAAGGCAAGGGACGGGAAGGCAAGGGACGGGAAGGCAAGGGACGGGAAGGCAAGGAAAGAAGAGGAAAGGAAGGCAAGGAACTCTATCTCGACTCTATTTTACCGACAAAGTCTAACCCTTTAGAGCTTTGTAGCCTTTTACCCTGCTGTTTACATCACTCCATCACCAATGTCTTTCTAATAGGCTCAGCTGTGAATAGCAGTGCTGACATCTCAGTCATTGCTGTGGAAGCAGCCACAGCCTGAACAGAACGTGAGAGCCTAAAGCAGTAGTACTGCCAACAGCCTGAACAGGAAGTTAAAGCCTTAAACTGTAGGACCCCCCACGACTAAAGGAAGTGGGCCTAACTGTCAAACCCCCCCAGCCTGAATGGAATGGCAGCCTGAAGCTTAGAACTGCCCACAGCCTGAAAAAGAAGTGGCAGCCTGAAGCGTGAATGCCCCCAGCCTGAAAGAATGGGAGCCTGAAGCTGTAGAACTATCACACCCGAACGGAAATGGGAACATAAACTGAGAAAATGTCCAAACCCGAACAGGGGGGAGAGTCTGAAGCTGGCTGTGAAGAGGAGGCTCTGTGAAACTGGATGGTAAGATCCTTCAAGCTCTGGTGTGCTCTCAGGAAGCTTATCCTGCACTGAGCTGTATGCGCTGATGAAAGCCTTTTAGACAGATACCATAAATGATATAATCAGAGCGTTAAAAAAGACAATACAAAAACATCCAGAACCATGGAAACTGATGAACGGTATCAGCTAACACATAATTGCATAACAGATGGCATTAGTCTGTGCAAGTCGGAAAACAACAGGTAAAAAAAGAAAAAAAAAGTAAACGGGATAAGTAA
The DNA here is from genome assembly GCA_025379985.1 of Phyllomedusa bahiana. Classification (NCBI taxonomy): domain Eukaryota; kingdom Metazoa; phylum Chordata; class Amphibia; order Anura; family Hylidae; genus Phyllomedusa; species Phyllomedusa bahiana. Next base: position 187,589 of record JAODAL010001662.1, read on the forward strand.
GTGAAAAAGAACCTCAAGAAGGGGGAGGAGGATGCACATTTGGGGAAAAGCAAATATGATCTTGGAAAAAAGGACAGTGGTCACGTGTCAGGATCATGTACATGATTTATCCCAACAATGCACACAACTGGGTCAAATCACTATGACCATTCCTACTTTCCAACTCAGTAACATGTAGCTCATGAAGGAAATCCCGTGTGCTGTGCTGGCTTGGTGGGTATGTAGGGTGTGTGATAGGCTGTCTGCACAACTATCACACATTGGTAAAAGAGGAGCTTTATTAGGAGTGCAAAAAGGGATGATTATTGGCTTTTGGGCTAAGGGCTGAAGTATTTATGACACTGCAGTTTGTGAACGGTTACAGTGGTGAAAGTATTGTGAGCGGATGTCACCGCACCTCTGCTAACCCTACTGTGTATGGGCCCTGGAGGAGACGGATGTTACTGCACCTCTGCTAACCCTACTGTGTATGGGGCCTGAGCAGACGGTATTCACTGCACCTCTGCAAACCCACTGGTGTATGGGGCCCCGGAGCAGACGGATGTCACTGCACCTCTGCTAAACCCTACTGTGTATGGGGCCCAGGAGCCCGGATGGATTCGCTGTACCTCTGCTAACCCTACTGTGTATGGGGCCCCGGAGCAGATGGATGTCGCTGTTTCCTCTGCTAACCCTACTGTGTATGGGGCCCCGGAGCAGATGGATGTCGCTGTTACCTCTGCTAACCCTACTGTGTATGGGGCCCTGGAGCAGACGGATGTCAATGCACCTTGCTAACCCTACTGTGTATGGGGCCCCCGAGCAGACGGATGTCACCACACCTCTAACCCTACTGTGTATGGGGACATGGAGCAGACGGATGTCACTGCACCTCTGCTAACCCTACTGTGTATGGGGCCCCGGAGCAGACGGATGTCACTGCACCTCTGCTAACCCTACCACGTATGGGGCCCCGGAGCAGACGGATGTCACTGCACCTCTGCTAATCCTACGGTGTATGGGGCCTAGCGCAAGACGGATGTCATGCACCTATGCTAACCCTACTGTGGTATGTGGCCCTGGAGCAGACGGATGTCACTACACCTCGGGCAAACCCTATGTGTATGGGGCCCTGGAGCAGACGGATGTCACTGCCCCTCTGCAAAACCCTACTGTGTATGGGGCCCCGGAGCAGATGGATGTCACTGCACCTCTGCTAACGCTACTGTGTATGGGCCCTGGAGCAGATGGATGTCACTGCACCTCTGCTAACCCTACTGTGTATGGGGCCCCGGAGCAGACGGATGTAACTGCCCCTTTCTGCTAAACCCTACTGTGTATGGGGTCGGAGCAGACGGATATCACTGCACCTCTGCTCCATGGCCCCGGAGGAGACGGATGTCACTGCACCTCTGCTAACTCTACTTTTGTTGGGGCCCCCGAGCAGACTGATGTCACTGCACCTCTGCTAACCTACTGTGTATTGGCCCCCAGAGCAGACGGATGTCATTTGCACCTCTGCTAACCCTACTGTGTATGGGGCCTGGAGCAGACGATGTCACTGCAACTATGCTAACCATACTCTGTATGGGGCCCGGAGCAGACGCATATCACCGAAACCTCTGTAACCCCTACTGTGTATGGGGCCCCGGAGCAGACGCAGATCACCGCATCTCTGCTAACCCTACAGTGTATGGGGCCCTGGAGCAGATCAATGTCACTGCACCTCTGATAACCCTACTGTGTGTGAGGCCTGGAGCAGACGCATATCACCGCACCTCTGCTAACCCTATTGTGTATGGGGCCCCGGAGCAGATGAATTTTACTGCTCCTCTGCTAACATTACTGTGTGTATGACCTCGGATTGGAGATTTTCGATTGGAGAGAGGCTCCATGTAAGGTGTGTGGAGGTTTAGACACCATTTGTCACTACACTGAAACTTAAATATATAGCAAAAAAGACTCATGAAAAATGAACAAGGCCCCATTGATGTAGTGTTGCACAAGTCACATTCAAATCACTGAGCTGTGCAACGTGAATGGGATTAGATAATCCTACAAGCATAAATATACCCAGGGTAATGTAACACAATTAATATTCAAAAAAGAATAAGAACAAGGGGCAACCCCCTATAGTATTAACGTCATCCAAAGAAATGAGGGAAGCCCATAAAAAACGTACAAAGCTTTATTCAAAAATTGCAAAAATTACAAATACAATTCACTAATGTAATACAATACAATCACCATCACCCAGATAAAAATATATATAAAAAAAAAAAAATACACACGAGGGTCTAGGGCAGGGGTGTCAAACTGCGGCCTTCCAGCTGTTGGGAAACTACAAATCCCATCATGCCCCCTGTTATAGATTATACAAATGCATGATGGGAGGTGTAGTTTCCCAACAGCGGGCGGGCCGGCAGTTTAAAACCTGTGGTCGAGGGCCACGGGAAGCTACGACAAAAGAGATATGTATAGGAAATGTAAATAGTAATAGTACCCAACTGCCTCCTGGATAGTAAACCAAGCAAAAAAATGATGCGTTCTGAAACAGCAGTACTACTATACCGTGGCACGGGGGTCTAGCTGCCACGGTTTAGTTACGTATCCAACGGACACCTCCATTACGGTATCCAGAACGCATCATTTTTTTGCTTGGTTTACTATCCAGGAGGCAGTTGGTTACTATTACTATTTACATTTCCTATACATATCTCTTTTGTCGTAGCTTCCCGTGGCCCTAGACCACAGGTTTTAAACTGCCGGCCCTCCAGCTGTTGGGAAACTACAACTCCCATCATGCATTTGTATAATCTATAACAGTGGGCATGATGGGAGTTGTAGTTTCCCAACAGCTGGAAGGCCGGCAGTTTGACAGCCCTGCCCTAGACCCTCGTGTGTATTTTTTTTTTTTTTTATATTTTTATCTGGGTGATGGTGATTGTATTGTATTACATTAGTGAATTGTATTAGTAATTTTTGCAATTTTTGAATAAAGCTTTGTACATTTTTTATGGGCTTCCCTCATTTCTTTGGATGATGTGAATGGGATTAGAGCCAACCACGTCCTCATCTCAGCTGTTTTGGGGTGTTTGCCTCCTCATCAGAGCAGAGTAGAATACTGGCTGACAAGGTGAGAGCTTGGGTAATGTTCCTCCTGAGGGTGAGGCACCATGTGGGAGTGCAGCTTGGACATGAACAGAGCTTTCTGGTGTCAAGAACATACAAGGTCAGGACGCAGTATGTTGAGGGCCGTGTGGCATCATCCTGATGCCTGTAGCTCAGCTATGAAGATCTGTCAAAGTGACCCGACCCACACAGACTAACATTCCAGAGGATGAAAGGAGGTAACGCTCGTCTGCCCCTCACCGTCCGCCCTTTCCTAGATAATATGGAATCCCCTGACCTATGAGGTCATTCATCTTGTTTCTAAAATCTTGGTGTCATAATCCACATAACATACAGGAGAAGCTTCCCATTTGTCTTTTTCAGACACTCAAATGCTTTGCTATATTTTGTAGTCTGTATAAGGATGGACTATAAGGATGGACCATTTTACTATGGTCTGAGAACTTAAAGGGGTTGTCTCGCTACAAAGATTAGCTTTCAAAATGTAGGGAACACTAAATGAAGACGTTTTCCAAATATATTGCGTTGTTCATCTTTTTTTTTGTTAAGGAGCTACAAGTGATATTATCACCTTCTGGCTCTATCTGGTTCCCCTAGTGACCGACCTGTGTACTCCTTCTCCCATGCTGTTTGTTCTATCTGATAGCAGGGAGTTAGTCATCACACAGGTCCTGGCCGGCAGTGAGAGCTTGTGTGTTATCTGATCTTTCAGACAAAAGACTAATCACTCTATTGTTTACATTAGCTCAGAAGCTTTTCAGGACCTTAGAGAAGGTAATTTAGCTGATAAACATAGTAAACAGAGAAGTCTGAATACATGGAGCTCATATGCTAATTACAGACAGCTTGACCAGGAAGTGACAGAGCAAAGCAGCATTATTTCATTCATGTACCCTATGAAACTTTGAGATGAGACGACCCCTTTAATGGAAATTTTAGAACTGCTCAGCCCAGCCAGCCGTGCAAAATTATGGTTCAGTAACGTGTGCCGTATAACACGCCGCATTGCTCCCACAGAGGCCAGGAGACCATGGAGTCTACATAAAGGTCTTAGCTGTCTATAGGAAGAGGTTATTGCTTCCAGGCTCTTTCCTGGTCATGTTCTTCCAGCCGGAGGAACTTTTGGAGCAGACTCAAAAACTTAGTTTGGGACTGATCATAAGTGAACCTACTGTATAAACCGGTGGAATCTAAAGGACATGTTCAGCATGACTGGGACGATGTGTAGGCAGAGGTAGGTGACCCCTTAGGGTGCCACCGTATATCTGTCAGGAAGGGGGCTCAAGGTGGTATGGAGCAGGATCATGAGCTGAGCTCACTCCATACACGGCAGGTGATGGCTGTTAGTTACAGTCTATAAGAACCAAAATTAAAAAAAAAATATGGTGCAATTGTGTTTTTTCCCAATGTACCAAGCCAGGTCAGAGCCAGCCGTTAGTTTTCTGGGGGGGACCCATTCGCCCCATTTTTGGGGCACCAAAGAAAGCACATTTTATTGATCAAATGTTGCAGCATGTATTCATATATAGCTTTATGTTTATACCCAATTCACTTAAATGGGTTGCCCATCAAATTAAAGTTAGTCTTCATTGGGGCTTGGGTGGATTAAAAAAAAAAATACAAAATGTATACTTACCTACAAGTCCCGGTGCTACTGCCCGTGATCTGAGCTTCGTGACTTCCGGGCTCTTGTCTCAACACACAGGAGCTCCAGTGTAGGTAAATGGAGCACAAGACTCTCCTCTGTATTGGGATAAGAAGCCGGAAGTGAAGAGAAGTGGATCTCTGGTGAGTTCAGAAGCGGCAGAGGCAAGGGACCTGTAGGTAAGTACAACATTTTTTTTTTATTTTTTTTTTACCCATCCTGGCCCCAAGAAAGGTTTTTTTGTTTCAGTTCCTGGACATTCAACTTTAAATCATGAGTAGAGACAAATTAGTCCAGGTAGTTGCTTCACCACAGGTTCTAGGTTATATAATATGTTATATATAGGTATATGTTACAGAACGAGGACAACTGGCTAAACCAGAAAACTAGCCCAATAAAAACTAAAATTTTGTTGGGGGGGAGGTTAGTTTAAGGGGTGAAAACTATAAAATCCAGAAGTTCCTGTTACGACCATTATTACGTGTACATGATACAGTGTTTAAATGCAACTTGCACTTGTTATACGGCAAATTCATTGGTTTCAGAATTTGTAATGATGCCTCTGTGTAATAAAATTCTTTAAAAAAAAAAAACAAACTCAAATTTTAAAATTTCCTATCTCAAAATCCAGCATGCATGAACCACAATTATTCAACAGCCATGATGGCCTTTCCAACCCCATTGTAATGTGAACCATCAATGACTCGCCTATTTAAAAGTTTTAGACAACTTTATTGTGACTTTACCTACCTGTTTTATGCACTGCAGACGGTCGTTAGTCTGCTGTATGTGCCTATCCATAGAGTTCATTATGACTACGTCCGCTCAGCTTCTACCTGAAAGCCATGAAAGGTCCTCAAACCTACAAGAGAAAGAAAAATGGTTACAATTTTTTTTTTTTATTCACAGCTAACATAACCATGTCACAATCCTAAAGACTCATTCTGGGTTCTAGAAGAGTCCAGTGGGCAGTCCTTAACAATCACTTGTTTGCTTCTCATGGGGTGGATATGTCACCAATTTTTGAATGGTTTTACCTTGTTATACTACAATTAAACCTTAATAAACATAATTTTTATGGCTTTAAAAGACTCTTGATATTTCTTCTGAGTCTTGATGATCTAGTGTTTGCCTTCTGAATTTGTCCTACGTAATTATGTACAAATAGAGATTATCCAGTGTTGGACTGGGGTGCCTGGGGCCCACCAGCGGAGTTGATTCTTGGGGCCCACCAGCGGAGTTGATTCTTGGGGCCCACCAGCGGAGTTGATTCTTGGGGCCCACCAGCGGAGTTGATTCTTGGGGCCCATCAGAGGCGTTGATTCCTGGAGCCCACCAGTGGAGTTGATGCTTGGGGCCCCACCAGCGGAGTTGATTCTTGGGGCCCCACCAGCGGAGTTGATTCTTGGGGCCCACCAGCGGAGTTGATTCTTGGGGGCCACCAGCAGAGTTGATTCTTGGCGGCCCACCAGCAGAGTTGATTCTTGGCGGCCCACCAGCAGAGTTGATTCTTGGCGACCCACACAGAGTTGAGTCTTGGCGGCCCACCAGCGGAGTTGAGTCTTGGCGGCCCACCAGAGGAGTTGATTCTTGGCGGCCCACCAGCTGAGTTGATTCTTGGCGGCCCACAAGGGGAGATGATTCTTGGCGGCCAACCAGGGGGGTTGATTCGTGGGGGCCCACCAGCGGAGTTGATTCTTGGGGCCCACCACGGGAGTTGATTCTTGGGGCCCACCACTGGAGTTGATTCTTGGGGCCCACCACTGGAGTTGATTCTTGGGGCCCACCACGGGCGTTGATTATTGGGGCCCACCACAGGAGTGAATTATGGGGGGCCCACCAGTGGAGTTATTCTTGGGGGCCCACCATGGATTTTGATTCTTGGGGGCCCCCTGGATTTGGGATTCTGGCGACCACTGGTGGAGCTGATTCTTGGCAGCCCACCAGTGGAGCTGATTCTTGGCGACCCACCGGCAGAGTTGATTCTTGGTGGCCTACTGGTGGAGCTCAATCTTGGGTCCAACAGGCAAATTTGATTTTTGGGGCCCACCAGCAGAGTTCACCTACTGTACATGCCTCTTGGTTTCTACCTCTTCACCTGAAAAACAACCCGAAGCCTGCTATTCTCAGTTGCCCACCATGCCCAGGTGCCCATTAGGGATTTCCACTGCACCTCTTTGGGTAAATCAAAGCATGATACTACCTACTGGCTTTGTACATTCATATACTATGGAGGTACAGTTTCCGGTTAGCTATTGCTATTCTCCAATGGCAACATCCCCTAGTATTATACCAGCAAAATGATCTGCAAAGATAATAGTTAAAGACACTAATATAAGCAACTGCATCAATATAAATCCACTTGCTATCAAAATTGCCTACATGAAGGAGCAGGCAGCAGAGCGAGCATGAACCTTGTCTGCCAGGTTGTCCTATTCATAGGCTGCTTTTTACAAGCAGGTGGTTTCCTATAGTAAGCTCAAGGGGATGCCCCGTAAATACACAACAAAAACCATTTGGTTGCATTACAAATAGCAAAAAAAAAAAAAAAAAAAAATGGACAAGTAAAATGAGGGGCTAATAATATGGTCGGTTCTAAGACTGTATATAGAATATCACTGCATCAAAATTCTACTCCCTTAGGCTCATAGTCCCATTTCCATAGTATTTACCACGGCAGGAGGGTTGCTGCCCACAGTAAATCACCTAACAGTGGGATTAGCCTCTGATGATAGAGTATGGTTGGCCACTAGTTGAAGACTCAGCTGAGTAAGTTATTATATAGACACTACCCCTGTGTTACAAGCTGTGGATCATATTACTCCCCGGGGCCCAGGAGAGCGAGACACAACATTTGCATTGATTGAAAAGGTGCAGCCATCACCTTTAATCCTTCTGTATGTATACCAGTGCACACAGAGTCCTGCATGAAGACGGATATCCCTTGCTAGCATCACACTGATGCATTCCTCCTGTCTACATTCCTCCTGTAGGATTATGGATGTATGATGCACCAGGACTAGGCTGCAGAAATATGGAGAGCAGGGTATTCAGAATGGTATCACTGGCCATGCATTTCCAGGTCTTTCTTCGCGCCATTTTTGTTTGCATTTTTCATTGGCCAACAGTCTTTAGTGACATCAAAAATCTTTTAGTAAAATACATTAAAGGGGTTGTCTCACTACAAGGATCGCTGCTTTTATGTTAAATATCTTGCAAAAATAAGTCACTTTGCAGTATGTGTCCATTAACAGTGTCCTACCTATTCCTAGATATCCCCTCTTGTATGGGCTGCATCAGCGCCTCAGGTCACTATAGTACAGCTGTTTGATCCTCCTGATAGGCTGCCAGCATGGTTGCTATAGCTACGCCCTTTTGATCTCTCCTGATGGCTGCCAGCACTGGTTGTATAGTACAGACGGGTTTGATCTCTCCTGATAGGTCAGCACGGGTTTCCTATAGCTACAGATGTTTGATCCCCCATGGTGCCGGGGCTGTGCATACTAAGCCCTGTTCAATCCCCCTTGATAGGCTCCCAGCACTGGTCGCTATAGCTAAAACCCGTCCATCCTCCAAAGGTGCCACACGGGTTTCTTTTTACGACTGTTTGATCCCCGATAGACTCCAGAAAAGGTGCTTAGTAAGATTGTCCGATCTCTCCTGATAGGTGCCAGGGTATTTTTGCTACAGTAAAACCCTGCGTCCCCAGCACCCAACAGTGCAGCCCTAGAAGCCGTAAACACCCCCCTGAATTCAAAAAATGAAATTGGGGGGAAAAAACAGGACTGAGGTGAGGTGAACTGATGTAGTGAGACAACCCCTTTAATGTATGGCGTCAACGCTTTGAGTAAGGCATCTTTTTCTGCTGTGTTTCCCTTTATTTCCTCCAAAATTTCCCTTTTTGGTTGTTTTGGAAATAAAACTAAACGGGAAAATCCAATCCCCAGTTTTAAGTTGGGGGGTTTTGGGCCCCAAAAAACATTTGCTATCAGCAATGGGGATCCTATCTGTTTTGAAGTTTACCTTAAATTCGGTTTTTTGGGCCCCCAAAAAATTTTGTCAAAATGTGAAAACCAAAAACCTTAAACGTGCACAGATAGTAGATATAGCAGTAATGCACAAAAAAAGTAAAACATTCAATGTTTGTGTATGTTTTAGCACCTTTTGGCTCCCTTTTTTTTTGGAAAAAGTGAAAACTAAGGGCCACATGTTTTTGAAAACACGGTCTAGGTTAAAAACTAAACTTTTTTGGGCCCAAAGGGCAACCAATCGGGAAACCCGGGATAGAAACCCAAATCGTGCGCTCCTTATTTTTCCAGAGCACTTGTATGAAATGAAAGGGGCGCTCTGACTGGTTGCTATGTGTGTGAACAAACAAACACACCAAACCACGAACACCACAATGAATAACAAATGCAATAAATTACAAACACAAACAGTAACAAAATACAACAAATCACACGAACAATGACGAAACAAATTTTAAAAATTTAAAAAACAAAAAAAAAACCCCAAAAAATAAAATAAGTTAAAAAATATAACGAATCACAAAAAAAAAAAAAAAAGTAAACATAAAACAAAATAAAACAAAAAACCCGTTATGATAAACAAATAAAGAACGAAAACCGGGAAATTAAAATTTGAAAAAATGTAAGACAGACAAAAACTTGTTGCCCTCTAAGAAAAACCAGCAAAAATGGGAATAAAATGAGCGAATGGAGTTAACCAGTTGTCCAAAATTTAGAAAAAACTTTCATTTTAAAAGCAGAAAATCCACCGCCATAATATACAAATTGGAGCCATTTTTGATTTCTTATGGATTTTATGCTTTGCAATAAGAAAAAAATTCTAAAAAACTTGACAAGTGGATAGTGCGATTTGCACAATATATAAAAAAGTAACAAATCACAAACAAGAAAAATAACAGAGCACAAGAGATCACAGACCACAACACAAACAATAACAATTTAAAGGGGTTGTCTCACAACAAGAATTGCTGCTTTTTATGTTAAAGATCTTGCAAAAACAAATCCCTTTGCAATATATGTCCATTGCAGTGCCCTCCCTATTCCTAGATACCCCCTTTGTATGGACTGCATAGCTCCTCAGGTACTTAGCTACAAAACCTTTTTTGTCTTCCGATAGGTGTCGCTTGGTTGAAGCTACAGCCCTGTTTGAGCTCTCCTACAGGTTTTGCCAGATTGGTTGTTTTAAGATAAGACCTGTTCCATCTCTCCTTTTTAACTGCCAGCACTTGTTGCTATAGCTACAGACCTGTTTGATTTTTCCCGATAGGGTGCCAGCATTTTGGTTTGCATAGTTTCGACCTTTTGATCTCTCCTGATAGGTGCCAGCTTTGGGTTTGTATGCTACAGACCTTTTTGTCTCTCCGATAGGCTGCCACCAGGGTTGCTATAGCTACAGCCTGTTTGATTCTCCTGATAGGCTCCCAGCACGGTTTCTATAGCTACGCCCCTGTTCAATTTCCCCTGTAGGCTTCCAAAAAATGATTGCTATAGTACGACCGGGTTGATCTCTCCTGATAGGGCGCCAGCAGGTTGCTATAGTAAGAGGGTTCTACGCAGCCAATAGAAGCCAAAACACGCCCCTGAATTCAAAATGAAACCAAGAAAACAGGACTGAGGCGAGATAAATCAATGTAGTGAGACAATTGTAACATGCAAATAAAACATACAGTAACAAAATGTAAGAACTCACAAACAAAAATAATAACAGAGAGCAAGAAATCACAGAAAACAACACAAACGATAACTAAATTTAATAAGTAACAAAATGTAACAGAACGTAGCAAATAACAATACATACAGTAACAAAATGTAACATATCACGAAAAAAAAAAAAGATTCCTGAAACTAAAAGTACAACATTTTAGAATGATGCTCATCTAAAACTTGGTAAACACAACACCTTCAGTGCCAAGATGACAAGACCATGGTTGGCTGGAAACGAACGTTAAAGGGTATGTTCACCGGCTGATTTTAGGACGCTTTGTCATGTATTTAGAGCGTACTGAGCTTTAATACGAGCAAAAAATGCCCCCATCATTTACGGGGAAATCCCAGTTTTTAGGAAACTATGGGTTAGCCCCCCTGTCCCCGGGCGTACAATACGTGTATTGTACGCGCAGGGAGATAAGTGACATGTCGAAAGCGCCCGCGGGTTAATGCATGTCTTGGGGCCCGGCGGGTACCGCCTTTCCCGCGTGGGGAGTACGCGCCGATCAGCACGCCCGCGAACTTCCCGGGGTAATTGCGGGACCTACAGTACGCTCCGCAATTAAGCCGTGTGAACTTACCCTAATAGTAATCAGATTTAACAGGTACAAATGTTACAACAGTCGTCCTGACCGTAGAACATTTTGTAGAACTTCACAGCTTTTACTTATTGTTTTTAGGAACTTTTTATATAACCCACATTTGGGTCTTGGCCCATCTGTCCCGGGCTGCCTCAGTCATCAAATTAAAGGGGTTGTCTCATTACATTAAATTTCATCTCCCCCTCATTTTGTTTTTTCAGGGTTTCACTTTAAATTTGGGGGTTCGTTTTTTAAAAAAAGGGTTTTCCACTAGGCTGCAGTAGAGGCCAGGTCTGTGGGGTTTTTTAATAAAAAAAAAACTTGGCTGGCAAGCCAATCGGAGGGGTCAAAAGGTCTGTGGGCTATAGCAACCAGTTTGGAAAGCCTTCAAAAGGATCAAAAAAGTTTTAGCTATAGCAAAAATTGTTTGGCACCCTTTTCAGGAGAGATCAAAAAAGGTCCTTTAGCTAAAAGGTTTTACCAAGGGTGGCTGGAAACCTTATTCAGGAGAAAAATCAAACAAGGTCTTTTACCCAAATGGGGGCCCAAACCATTGGCCCCTTTTTCCACCCCTATCGGGAGAGACCCAAACAGGTCTGTAGCTATAGAAAACCCCAGGTGGCAGCCTCATAAAGAGATTAAACCCAGGTCTGAAACTATAGGCCCCCAATTTCTGGCACCCAAATTAAAAGGAGAGTTTCAAACGGTCTTTAGCTATAGCGTTTTGAAGAGCGATGCATCCCATACAAGAGGGGATTTTCTACAAAGGGGGGTGGGACACGTTAATGGAAAATATATTGCAAAGTGACTTGTTTTTGCAAATCTTTAACTTTAAAAAGCAGCGATTTCTTTAAAAAAAGGAGACAACCCCTTTAAGGTTTCTGGCCACATCAGCAAAAATCACATGGACCCCCCCAACCCTTTTACTATTTTCCAAATTTTTTAAACAAATCCCCGGGCCCCCTTTTGGGAATTGGGGCCCCCTAAAGGGAGTACTGCCCAAAAGGCACCCCTGGCCCTTTCTCCCTACATGAAAAAACCAAAGGGGGGAAACAGGACCTTTAGTGACCACCCTAAAAATCCCAAAAAAAAACCAGGCTTGGACAATTTTCTTTTTATTTCCCCAGTAGATGTCCCCATTACCTACCAAAGCAGATTCCAAGTGTGCTGCCCAGACAGCCTGCTCTGTGTTCCTTTAAGCCTTTACAAGTCCCTACAAATCCTCCGCTGCTGCTTCCTAACAGGGAGCACTAAAGCTGACACTGTCTGTCTGACCTTGGGGTTTATTGTTTTAAACTTTTCTCCCCCTTTCCCCTGCCCATTTTTCAAACCTCCGGGCTTGAAAAACAGAGAGCTTAGGAACAGCAGTCAAACACACTGACAGCCACTCAGGAAAAGAAAGAGGGGGGAAAAAAAAATGATCTTAAAGCAAGAAGAAATGAGAAGACATAAAAAGAAGGGAAGGGGAAGGTGCAGACTGTAGAGGAGGCAGTGGGAAAAAAAAAAAATGAACGGGAGGCGTGGGGTAACGGTTTTATCAGCGGGGGAGGAATTTTGGGGCCAAAGTGGGAAAATAGGGTTCCCAAACCCCCTGGTTGGGGAGATCCCTGGCAAAACAAAGAAACCCCTAAGATTTCCCGAAGTCCCCAAATAAGAGGAACAAAAGGGACAAGTTTCTTTGGGACCAAAATTTTTTGAAAACCCGAATGGAGGCTTGGTATCATCTCAACCCAAAACCCCGTTTTCCCCCCCAAAAAAAAGACCCCCTTGGGAAAAAAATTAAACCCAAAAAAGACCCCCCCCGAAAAAAATAAAAAAACCCCCCCCGGATATAAGGGCCCCCCCCCGAATTATAAGGGAAACCCCCAAAATACCCAAAAACAAGACATCCCCTTAAAAAAAACACCCCCGAAAAAAAGACAACCCCCCAAAAAAAGAACCCCCCCGAAAATTTTAAAACCCCAAAAAAGACCCCCCCCCCCCCCCCCGGGGGCCCCCAAAAAAAAAGACACCCACGAAAAAAAAAGACCTTGTGGGATTTTTTTTTTTTTAAAATTTAGAGTTTTTGGTTTTCCCTTTTGCTGATGTTTTTGATGAAATCACACAGGATTTTAATTCAGGGGGTTTGTTTTGTTTCAAAAAATAAATTGAATTATTGTTTCAAAGGGAAATTTTAAAACATCAGAAGAAAAATAAAGGAAAAAAATTTTTTCCTTTTTAAAAAAAAACTTTTAATTCCCCAAAATTTCAAAAATAAAAACGAACATGAAAGTGTTAGTAACCCAAAAAAAAAAGGGAAAAAAGGATTTCCCCAAGGGACAACTGTTTTCTATGCACAATCAGGTAAATACAAAGGGCAGTTATGAAAAATTCGAAAACCCCACTTTTTTTTTTTAACCCTTTGGGGCCGACACCCACATACAAAAAAGATATAGAAGATGTAGAAAAACGACAGATTTTTGGGGGCAATTTAAAATTTTTTTGGGGGATAATTAAGGCCCTTCCCCTTTTAAAAAGCGCCAAAAAATTCCTGTCGTATTTTAAACTCTTCAAAATCTAAATTTTTTACTGTGGTGTCGGCGCCAAGTAAAAAAAAAAAAATAAGGGTTTGAATTCATACATGTCGCCCTCTTAGGCCTCGTTTCAACGGCTTATTTGTCCGCGGATTGGCGCCGTATTCCGCGCCGGATTTGCGCTGCAGTACGGCGCCAATTCCGTCGGAGTAATTACGGTAACCCACTGCTCTCATAGAGAACAGTGGATTCACGTTGCTCCTCCCCGCTCGGCGAATCCGCGCGGGGGGAGAAAGTGACATGCACTTTAAATTTATTGGCGCGGACGCGCCGTAGATAATGACAGTCTATGGGGCCGGGGAGCGGCACCCCCCCGCGCTCCGGCGCCGGCCCCGCCCCGCCCCATATTCACGCTGGGTTGGTGGGCGCCATCCGGCTCACAAATCCGTCGGGAATAAGCCGTGTGAACATGGCCTTAATGTTTCAAGGCTCGGATTATGAGATTCTGAGTGTAGAATACGACAGATTTTTGCCGCATTACATAGAGCTTAATGCGCCAGGTTTGGCGCATTACACCCTATGCCCATACAAAGTTTGGCACATTAAGCTTTATGTAATGCGCCAAAAATCTTCATACTGTCGTATTCTACACTCTTCTGTATCTATTTAGAACTGTGGTGTCGGCGGCAAGTAAAAAAAAAAGTATGGATTCGAATTCATACATGTCGCCCAAAGAGAATAACCTATCCCTATCCTTGCTCAGGCCTCTACTTATCTAAGGCAGAGAAACCGCCCCGAAAAGGGCGACCCCGCAAAGTAGACCTATATTGCTACCTAAGTAACCCCCAAAGACTCGTGCGGAGTAAAGAATTCAAGTGAGATATATCACCTGTTCCACTCCAATATAAGTACTAGACCATTTACAATAAAAAGAATGTACTCAGTAGTTTAGATTACAAACTAGTCTGAAATGTAGGACTAGAAGTAACACAATAATCCCCAGACGCGGCGTTTCATCTCAATCTCAGGGACTTTTCAATGGGGTTAGAAAAATTGCCAAACCACTAAATTTTATCACTCCAGTTCTAGAGTACATACATAGCACCTGATCAGAGGGTAATTTCCATGTTAGGCTGGTATGCCTGGATACCAGAGAAGAGCTAGCGTGCTCCGCGATGGGTCCTCCTTTGGTGCAAGGCAAGCAGTGTCCCACCAACATATAAAACATCCCCTAAAAAGAAGTCTTAGCGCATCTTTAGGAGCAAAAATTAATATAAGACACTGTCTTATTTTCGGGGAAACACGGTATTTCTAGAGCTTCCATTTCTCATACGAATTTGGAAGCGAAATGGATTATATGACTTTTACAAAGAGTTACATCAAAAGGGCAGAACGTTGCACAGTCCAGCCTTTCTGGCGGACAAAGAGTTCATTTTGGGTTGCACTTTTCAAAAAAAATCACAGACAGGAGCGACAACAGCTTGTGTGAGTCTCCTGCTCGCCTCCTCTGGGAAGAATATCAGTGAAGCACAGAAATTGGTTCATCACCATGCACATCTGTAGCTGTGTTTAAAGGGGAGTACGAGGGCTGTGTGGCCAATAGACAAGCAGCGGCTGTGAGGACAATACGATGGCTGGAAATACAGCTCTTTATCGGTGTACGAGTTTGCAAGAAAGAGGCTCGTCTACTGCATTAACAAGAAAAAAAGACCGATACCTGATTATGGAGAAGACACATAGACTAGCTACTAATCTAATTAAACACTGAAAAACTTCTGGTGTAATTAAAAGGATTTTCTCACTATAGGGATTGTTGCTTTTTATGTTAAAGATCTTACAAAAACAAGTCACTTTGCAATATATGTCCATTAACAGTGTCCTACCTATTCCTAGATATCCCATCTTGTATGGGCTGCATCAGCTCCTCAGGTCGCTATAGCTACAGACCTGTTTGATCTATCCTGATAGGCTGCCAGCACTGGTTGCTATAGCTAACTTTCCAGACCCTGGTTCAGTCCTTTTTCCTCCTGATAGGCTGCCAGCACTGGTTGCTATAGCTACAGACCTGTTTGATCTCTCCTGATAGGCTGCCAGCACTGGTTGCTATAGCTACAGACCTGTTCAGTCTCTCCTGATAGGCTGCCAGCACTGTTGCTATAGCTACAGACCTGTTTGATCTCTCCTGATAGGCTGCCAGCACTGGTTTCTATAACTACAGACCTGTTTGATCTCTCCTGATAGGCTGCCAGCACTGGTTTCTATAGCTACAGACCTGTTTAATCTCTCCTGATAGGCTACCAGCACTGGTTGCTATAGCTACAGACCTTTTTTATCTCTCCTGATCGGCTGCCAGCACTGGTTTCTTTAGCTACAGACCTGTCTACTACTGCAGCCTAATAGAAGCCAGTAAACACGTCCCTGAATTCAAAGTGATACCAAAAAAACAGGACTGAGGTAAGATGAAATCAATGTAGCGAGACAACCCCTTTAAGCTGGGCTTTATACACACATCAGCTAGCATTGTATAAGTCCCTTTACTCTCACCCATAGATGCATGGACACTTTGGAAGGTGTCCTGTTGTATATGGCACCAAGAGGTTAGTGGTAAATCTTATAAAATGTATGTTCCCACCATGGACTGGTGAACATATTGATAGGATACGCCATCAAAGTTTAATATGTACAGGTCCCAGCTCTGGGATCTGCACCTATCTTAGGAAGAGGCCCCTGAAATTGTTCAGAATGGAGACTGGTCATGCTTGTGCATGACTCTCCATTCTGTTCTATGGGAGTCCTGAGTATAGCCAAACACAGCGCTCCCCTGTACTCGGAACTCCCATACAACAGAACGGACAACACAGTGCTCCCCTGTACTGGGAACTCCCATAGAGGAGAACGGACAACACAGTGCTCCCCTGTACTGGGAACTCCCATAGAGGAGAATGGAGAACACAGTGCTCCCCTGTACTGGGAACTCCAATAGAGGAGAACGGAGAACACAGTGCTCCCCTGTACTGGGAACTCCCATACAACAGAACGGACAACACAGCGCTCCCCTGTACTGGGAACTCCCATAGAACAGAATGGAGAACACAGCGCTCCCCTGTACTAGGAGCTCCCATAGATCAGAATGGAGAAACACATCGCTCCCCTTTTCTGGTAACTCTCATATAACAGAATGGAGAACACAGCCTCCCCTGTTGGATTCTGACAGAAATAGAAACACTTCACCATATACAGAAATGAGAACATCAGCGTATACCGCCTGTACTGGGAACTCCATAGAACCAATGAGCATAGCCCCTCACTTACATGTAAACAGTCCCATTAGTACGCATGTATGAAGAGACGCTCCCCATCTGCTGCGACCTCACTAATAAGAACAGTAAGGCAGAACCACTTACTGAGGGCGTTTAACCCTCTACTGGGTAACTCCAAGAATATATGTGAGCAGTAAAAGGGCAGCTCCCACTGTACTGGAGAGCCTATAGACCCAGAATGATAACTCAGCATACACTGTATGGCGACAACTGTAGTAGCACTGAAATGAGAAATGCATGTCCCCATCATGATGCACCTCACTAATACATGTAAGAGCAGTACAGGACATGTAGTACCGCACTGTACTGTGGAGGCACTATAGACCCCACTCCCTGCATGCACCTCACTAATACATGTAAGAGCGTACAGGAGATGTAGTACCGCACTGTACTGTAGAGAGGGGCTATAGACCACCAATCACTGCATGCACCTCACTAATACATGTAAGAGCTGTACAGGACATGTAGTACCGCACTGTACTGTAGAGAGGCGCTATAGACCACCAATCACTGCATGCACCTCACTAATACATGTAGTACCGCACTGTACTGTGGAGAGGCGCTGTTAGACTGAAAATAACTGTATGCACTTCACTGATACATATGTTCATGAAAATTGGTTGAGTCTTCCATCAATCAAATCTTCCGCAGATCAGCTGTATATCTGACATTGTATGGAGAGTGCGGTTTCAAGATACAACGTCCCAGGAAGACCATTGAACGCTGGAAATATTGAAACCTGAGGCCATTGTAACTTGGGGGTTGGGGCACTGCATGTGTTGTATGATACTAGTATGATACGACAGCTAATGAGACTTGCACCTCTGTATAACATTGGAGATACAGTATATGAAGGTACAGCTTGGTCCCACACACCGCTACGGATAGATTTGTACTGAAAAGTTCGGATCCCCCCCCACCCTATACAATGCTGGATCCACACAGTAGCCCTCTGCTGACCACTTGGTCACTTCAAGCTTTGAAGAAGACCAATCCCCTTGCGGTAATTGACCGAAAAAAGAGGCATCTATTAGTCATCAGCACAGCCCCACATATCCTCCTCTAATCAGGGGGTGACAAATGTTAGAAGTGAGCAAACACATAGGAAAAATAGATCAACTTTTATTGGCCGTCATAGGCAACAAGGCTATTTTGCCTTAAATGGTTATGATACATAAGGACCATGATGGAGGGACAGTAAACCGAGGATTTTAGCAATTTGCTGTGCAGTTAACTCCAATCTGTTCTCTCAGTGCTGTGCCCATCAGCTACTCTCTGCATCATCTGCACTTTTTGAAGCTATGTAGCCATTGTACACAGCTGAGCACTACAAATACTAGATACTCTGGCAGCACCGTGGCTCCGCAGTTGGTGCAGGTCAGCACCGTGGCTCCGCAGTTGGTGCAGGTCAGCACGGCGGCTCCGCAGTTGGTGCAGGTCAGCACCGTGGCTCCGCAGTTGGTGCAGGGCAGCACGGCGGCTCCGCAGTTGGCAAAGGGCAGCACGGCGGCTCCGCAGTTGGCAAAGGGCAGCACGGCGGCTCCATGGTTAGCAAAGGTTTAGCCCGCTGTGTTGAGTTGGGTTTCAATGGGTCCCCCCCTTCGATCTCAGTTGGTTAAAGCTGGATCACCTGGGGCTCCAATGGAATAATGCAGCGCTGGCGGTGCAGTGCACAATTTGTGCCATAATGGCAAGCTATCCCGGGTAGCCTCCGCACTGGCCTAAGCCTCACCACGGCGCTCCACAATTGCGCCAAGTCCAGACGCAGGCAGTGACGTCATACCCGACTGTCCAGCAAAGTATGATCCATCGGTTTTAAATAGTTGGGCAAAAGGCAGCACAGGCGCTCCGCAGTTTGGCCAAAGGCATGCACGTCTCACGCGTTGGCCAAAGGGCAGCCCGGCGGCTCCACAGTTGGCAAAGGGCAGCACGGCGGCTCCGCAGTTGGCAAAGGGCAGCACGGCGGCTCCATGGTTAGCAAGTAGTTTGTATGTTCTCCCTGTGTTTGAGTGGGTTTTCTTTGGGTTTTCCCCACCCTTCAATAACATACAGTTAGGTTAATCTGATCTGACTGTGATCACCATTGGGGACAGTGACCAATGAGAATAATGTACAGCGCTGTGGTATGTAGCAGTGCTATATAAATGAATAAACTAAATTGCTGCCATAATGAGCACAGCTGAATTCTCCTCCGCTACCCGCCCTCCTGCACTGCCTCAAGTTTCCCTCTTACCCAATCGAGCCCTCCCACCCAATATGCCCTCGCTTTTTCAGCCTCCCCAGACGCAGGCAGATGAACAGTCATAAACACCGACTGTCCCACAGCAAAGTTAACTGATCCATCGGTTTATTAAAAATAGCTTGGAGGCAAAATGCTAATCCTCCCACAGCAGTCACAGCTCCGAGTATATGATGCCAGAAAGCATGCACAGTCATTCCAAGCCCTGCCCTGGCCACACAAATTTAAAGGGGTTGTCTCACTACAAGGATTGCTGCTGTTTATGTTAAAGATCCTGCAAAAACAAGTCACTTTGCAATATGTGTCCATTAACAGTGCCCTGCCTATTCCTAGATATCCACTCTTGTATGGGCTGCATCAGCTCCTCAGGTCGCTATAGCTACAGACCTGTTTGATGTCTCCTGAAAGGACAGCACTGGTCGCTATAGCTACAGACCTGTTTGATCTCTCCTGATAGGCTGTCAGCACTGATTGCTATAGCTACAGACCTGTTCGATCTCTCCTGATAGGCTGCAAGCACTGGTCGCTATAGCTACAGACCTGGTGTCCACCACAGCTCATCACTGCAGGTCAGTAGTATCCAGTAAAGCCAGTAAACACGGAATTCAAAAATGAAATTGAGAAAACAGGACGGAGGTCAGATGAATCAATGGAGTGTGACAATCCTTTTACTTGGAAGAAGGGTAAACCACAACTCTTCCAATGTCTCTGTGTAACATCTACTATCTTCAGTAACTAAGGTGAGTCAAAGGGGGCGATTCCACTATAGACTTAGATGCTAAATTGATGGGATTTGCCACCAAAGTCTGAGTGGTAAAGGTCCCACCTCTGAGACTTGCACCCATCTCGCAGACTAACCCCCAAAAGTCTTGACTGAGAGTGGAGAATTGATCACGTTTGCACACAAGTTCTGAATATCGCCAAACACAGCGCTCACCTGTACCTGGAACTCTCACAGAATAGAAAGGAAAACACAGTGCTTCCCTATCCTGGAAACTCCCATAGAACAGAAAGGAGAACACAGCGCTTCCCTATCCTGGAAACTCCCATAGAACAGAAAGGAGAACACAGCGCTTCTCTGTACTGGGAACTCCCATAGAACAGAATGGAGAACACAGCACTCCCCTATCCTGGAAACTCCCATAGAACAGAATGGAGAACACAGCACTCCCCTGTACTGGGAACTCCCATAGAACAGAATGGAGAGAACACAGCGCTCCCCTGTACTGGGAACTCCCATAGAACAGAATGGAGAACACAGCTCTCCCCTATACTGGGAACTAATATAGAGCAGAATGGAGAACATAGCGCTCCCCTGTACTGGGAACTCCCATAGAACAGTATGGAGAGAACACAGCGCTCCCTGTACTGGGAACTCCCATAGAACAGAATGGAGAACACAGCACTCCCCTGTACTGGGAACTCCTATAGAATAGACTAAAGAGCACAGCGCTCACCTGTACTGGTAACTCCCATAGAACAAAATGAAGAACACAGTGCTCCCCTGTACAGGGAACTCACATAGAACAGAATGGAGAACACAGCGCTCCCCTGGACTGGGAACTCGGATAGAACATAAAGGAGAACACAGCGCCTCCTGTACTGGGAACTCCCATAGAACAGAATGGAGAGAACACAGCGCTCCACTGTACTGGGAACTCCATAGAACAGAATGGAGAACACAGCTCTCCCCTGTACTGGGAACCCATAGAACAGAATGGAGAGAACAAAGCACTCCACTGTACTGGGAACTCCTATAGAATAGACTAAAGAACACAGCGCTCACCTGTACTGGGAACTCCCATAGAACAAAATGAAGAACACAGTGCTCCCCTGTACTGGGAACTCCCATAGAGTAGAATGGAGAACACAGTGCTCCACTGTACTGGGAACTCCCATTGAGGAGAATGGAGAACACAGCGATCCCCTGCACTGGGAACTCCCTTAGAACAGAATGTAGAACACAGCGCTCCCCTATACTGGGAACTCCCATAGAACAGAATGGAGAACACAGTGCTCCCCTGTACTGGGAATTCCCATAGAACCGAATGTAGAACACAGCGCTCCCCTATACTGGGAACTCCCATAGAACAGAATGGAGAACACAGCGCTCCCATGTACTGGGAACTCCCATAGAACAGAATGGGGAACACAGCGCTCCCCTGTACTGGGAACTCCCATAGAACAGAATGGGGAACACAGCGCTCCCCTGTATTGGGAACTCCCATAGAACAGAATGGGGAATACCGCGCTCCCCTGTATTGGGAACTCCCATAGAACAGAATGGGGAATACCGCGCTCCCCTGTATTGGGAACTCCCACAGAACAGAAAGGAGAGTTGTGTAGAAGCCTGACTGCATTTTGAGCCAACATTTTCGGGGGCCCATTCCCACAAAAAATGCAGGTTCAATAGGCGGGACTTGCACCTATTAGGCTTTGATGGTGATCCTACTGATACAAAATCAAAGTGTGAGATGGGAGAACTCCTTTGGTGCTTTAAAAACCAACTAGAATTTCTTGTTTTGCTTATGGGTAAATGCACTAAGGATGGATTTGTTGCACAAAAATATGCAACAGATCAAGTTGATTTTGGTGCAGATTTTACCCTCATTCAAATCAATCAAATTTGCAGTAAACCCACAATAAAAAAAACCTGGCATATCGAGGAATTAGAAATGTGCACTAAACGGTCCATTTCCGGCATGTGGGCATGAGATTTGTAGAATCATATCCACATGGCTGGTACTGTAACCCATAGTGGATTTTATGTGCAGAAAATATCCAACAATCAGGGCCGGGACGATGGGTAGGCAAAGGTAGGCGACCGCCTGGGGCGCCACTTCATCCCAGGCAGAAAAGGGGGCGCAATGAGGCATGGGATGAGCTAAATTTTCCATTTGGGGGGGGCACTTTATGCCTTGTTTGCCTAGTAAATTCTTGTGTTACCTGAAAAACAATAATCCTGGAGCATCTTCCCTTAGATCTCTTATGTTGTGTGGTTCCCCTAATATTCCTCCTAGAAATACAATACAAAATCTGTTCAGTTGGGTGTCACCAATTGGGGGGACAGGGGTGTGCACAGTGTGCCATTGTCCAATCAGGGTTGTGTGCAGGAACATGCCCATTGGAAACTGGATTGGTAACACCCATTTGACTAATTAGTAACATTTTTAGGATGAATAACAGAGGAAAAGCACGACGCAGAGTTAGAAGAGAAGGTGCTGCAGAATTGTGATTTCATGGGGGAACACAAGGATTTACTAAAACAGACCTCTTACAAGTCCCCTTTAAGTGGGATCTCCTCTAACCACAGACCATGCAGTGTACACAGAGATTCCACCACAATGAGCGCGTCCCGTGGGTCTCCAGTTACCTGCTCCCTTGTGAGTGACACATTAGACTATATTGGCAGCGGAGCGCCCGCTGAGATGTAATAAAGAGAACCGCCAAGATGCAAGTCACGCAGGTCCTCCTCCCGTTTCAATTCATGCCGAAAAGTTTCTTCTTGCAAATCTATCTGGAAGAATTCAATTGTATGTATTTTGTTTGGTTAGACTGGAGCTCAGACCTCAATATCCAGCAAAATAAAGCAGGCGGAAGCGATGACCCACGCTTCAGACCACAGCTAAGACCTCTAATATGGTTAGGAGAATTGGAAATCACTGCCGAGCAGCAGACAACGAGGGAGCAGCGGGGATGCGAGCGGGGGATTAGGACCGGGAGGAGTAACAAAAGAGGTGATCCAGGAATAATACAGGAGACGGAAGATATAGCAATAGTCAGAGAGAGACTTAGACTGGCCCACAGGGGAACAAGGGAGACCCCTGGTGTGTGGCTGGGAAAGATGGGCGTCTGAGAATAGAAGGGCTACGCTGGTTTATAGATAGAAAGGTTGAAAATGGGAGGTGGAAAGCAAGAGTCATGTTCATTAGTTGTAGGAGGATCGCCGAGAGCTCGACTCCGCTGGCCGGCTCCGCCGAGAGCTCGACTCCGCTGGCCGGCTCCGCCGAGAGCTCGACTCCGCTGGCCGGCTCCGCCGAGAGCTCGACTCCGCTGGCCGGCTCCGCCGAGAGCTCGACTCCGCTGGCCGGCTCCGCCGAGAGCTCGACTCCGCTGGCCGGCTCCGCCGAGAGCTCGACTCCGCTGGCCGGCTCCGCCGAGAGCTCTACTCCGCTGGCCGGCTCCGCCGAGAGCTCTACTCCGCTGGCCGGCTCCGCCTAGAGCTCTACTCCGCTGGCCGGCTCCGCCTAGAGCTCTACTCCGCTGGCCGGCTCCGCCAAGAGCTCAACTCCGCTGGCCGGCTCCGCCAAGAGCTCAACTCCGCTGGCCGGCTCCGCCAAGAGCTCAACTCCACTGGCCAGCTCCTCCAAGATCTCAACTCCAGTGGTGAGCTCCTCCAAGAGCTCAACTCCAGTGGTGAGCTCCTCCAAGATCTCAACTCCAGTGGTGAGCACCAAAAATTAGCTCTACCGGTGGGCCCAGTCTGACACTGGTCAGAGAGGATACAAGAAGATGCTAGAGAATGAAGCAGATGATCTTTTCCACTGAACAGCTGCACTAAGGCGTGTCGTATTTACACCAATCACACAATCCTCCTCCAAGAACAACCCAAGCTGCCCGAGAAGGAGAAGAGCTGTGTATATTTCTACCAGCAGAGCTTAGATGAAGAGGCAGTTGCATATTAATTACAGAGTTAATTAATTAGGTACTATCGTGTAATCATGTTGTAATTCATTGGTTTACTCTCAAGTGTATGAAGCAGTACTCAGAGATGAAAGCAAAGTAACGAGTTATATTTCTACCAATTAACACGTGTAGTTTAAGAAGAAAGGCAAACGCCAGGAGTCTTCTTACACCCAGCAAGATACAAGGGTTAAAAATATATCTGCTACAGAAGAGAGGCGTCTAGTACGGTATGACTTCACAAACTAGTGGATTATAGTATAATAACTGGCACAACACATGCATCAAGAAAAGGAACATGATATACACACACGGAATTCAACTGCACTTGTTGACCCATAGACCAAAAAGAACTATAGCAAAAAAGTCAAAGGATGGAAAAATAACTGCCAATATCTAAAGCTTCAACAGCAAATATAAGACTCATAGTATATAAAAGGCCTGCACAACATACGGCTCTGCCAACTGGACCGCAAAGTGGTGGAACATGGGAAACCTCCGCCCAAAACTGGGTGTTCACCGGCAGTTCAGGGGCGTTCTTGGGGTGGTTATGGCCTCTTTCTCTTGCTAAGTTGTGTAGATCTGGTATGTGCAAAATGTTTATTAGCGTAAAGCTGGGTTCACACCAAGCTTGGACTGGCCCACAAGGGAGCAGGGAAACCCCTGCTGAGCCCTAGAGTATTGTGGGCCCCTGAGAATAGCAGGTCTGAGGTTGCTTTTTCAGGGAGAAAGACAGAGAAAGACCAGCAGAAAGCAAGGAAAGAGTGCAACAGTCATTAATAGTAGGCGTTGGAAGGGCCCCAAGAAGCAACTCCACTGATGGGCCCCAAGAGCCAACTCCACTGATGGTGTATGCCGGGGGCCCACTGGAGGAACAGTCTCTTGTTGAGCCCAAGATACCCCACAACCGGTGGAGTTGACCCTCGGGGCCCGCCGACGGAGTTGACCCTCGGGGCCCAACGACGGAGTTGACCCTCGGGGCCCACCGACGGAGTTGACCCTAGGGGCCCACCGACGGAGTTGACCCTCGGGGCCCACGACGGAGTTGACGCTCGGGGCCCGCCGCCGGAGTTGACCCTCGGGGCCCGCCGACGGAGTTGACCCTCGGGGCCCGCCGACGGAGTTGACCCTCGGGGCCCGCCGACGGAGTTGACCCTCGGGGCCCGCCGACGGAGTTGACCCTCGGGGCCCGCCACGGAGTTGACCCTCGGGGCCCAACAACGGAGTTGACCCTCGGGGCCCAACAACGGAGTTGACCCTCGGGGCCCAACAACGGAGTTGACCCTCGGGGCCCAACAACGGAGTTGACCCTCGGGGCCCAACAACGGAGTTGACCCTCGGGGCCCAACAACGGAGTTGACCCTCGGGGCCTAATCTACATCTACTGTATATGACGCTTCTAGGCTCCCTCTTGCTTTCTGACATTTTCCCTAAAAACTAACCACGGCCTGCCATACGCAAGGGCCCACCAGCGGTTTTCTTAAGCAGTCCAAACCTGGCTTAGCCTTATTCAATTAAATAAATCCAAGTTGCAATAACCATATGCAAAACACTACAAGACCATTGTGGCGCTATTTCAAAGTAAAAGCAGCCTAGTCTTTCCATTTCTTTCAATGCTGTTACCACCCCCTACAATAAAACCGACCCACCTATCTCACTTTCACGGCCAACTCTCCAAACGCTCATAAATATAAACCCATCAGCCGGATCATTTGTTAACCCGCGGTGGTCAGGTAGGTGGACCGGAGAACAAGCTAATCGGTTCAGCATGTAAAATAATAAAGATCTCCATTAATAGAGGAGAAAGCCTGTAGTGGGTTCGTATGACTTTGTCAGAACGGCTGTGTCGCTCCAGATGTGAAGCCTCCATCGCTGGTTGTGTCTGCTAATTACGTATTCTCCCTGGTAGCACCCTGTATTCGCAGGCAGACAACGTGAGACCAGGGAGCAGAATTAATTACAATCTGACATATTCCATCTCCAGCTCGAGCCTCCCAAGATAATGTTTTTTTTCTGTCCTGAGTTCCTATAATTAGCTGTTGGCTTGATCATCTTCCCTTCTACTGCAGCAAGGGCACCTTGATTGCAACTCCCCAAATGTCACATTGATATATGGTTATATGGCACATACTGCTTTACAAACCACCCGCGCCATACCTCCCCGGTTCATGGGATATCAAGCCGGCTTATTCTCAACACATAATCTGGATACAAATTTAGGAACTCAAACAAAAAGGCTAAATATTAACCAGTTCCTGATCGGCCCATTTACCCCTCTACCTGAACAGGCACATTTTTATTTTTGGTACACCTCTGTTTCAACACTATAATGCATTGTCGCACTCTATTATTCTACCACTTTTTTTTCTTTTGGGAATTTTTCTGTTTTAAATACTTTTTAAATTATTTCTTATAAATCTGAGAGAAAAAGGAGATAAACATTTAAAAAGTAGGTTTTTCACTTTTTATTCTATTTTTGGGAATTTTTCCGTTTTACCTACTTTTTAAGTTCTTTCTTATAAATCTGAGAGAAAAAGGAGATAAACTATATTAAAAGTGATTTTTTTCACTTTTTTATTCATTTTGGGAATTTTTCCGTTTTACCTACATTTTAAGTTCTTTCTTATTAATCTGAGAGAAAAAGATAAACAAATTTAAAAAAGTAGGTTTTTCACTTTTTTAATTCTATTTTTGGGAATGTTTCCATTTTACCTACTTTTTAAATTATTTCTTATAAATCTGAGAGAAAAAGATAAACAAAATCGTAAAAGTAGGTTTTTCACTTTTTTATTTTTACAGTAAAAGTTTTGTAATTGTGTCATTTCTCCATTACGGACTTTTTTTTATACAGGGGATATAAACTTTAAAAATTTGTTGTTGTTGTCATGAGTGATGGTAAAAGTTACGGTTTGGGCTGTCAGAGTTGGTTTGTGTATTTTTGTTTCCAATTTTTTATTTTTTTTAACTTTTTGCCAATTTCTCTTGTAATTGGAGTCGCTATTTTAGCCCCAGTTAAAAGGAAAATACAGCCCCCAGTATAGACTGCAGATCTGATCTAAAAACACCCATCTGCAGATACTGATTCCCGGTGACCACGTGACGGCTGGAGCCAGAAAGCAGGGAGGTTTTTTGCTAATCTGTATGTACAGTGCCTATAGAGTGCTGCCTTCCCAGTGATTGGGAAGCCAGGGACAGTGATCAACTTATTTTTAAGAATTTTTTTTAATAACTATAAGGGAAATTGGTAAACAAAATGGAAATGGAATTCACATGGAGCAGAAACATTCTCTTATAGGCTTTAGCAGTGGTTGGGATGTTGAGGTCACTCCTGCTTTGTTCCTTATCCCGAAAGAGCTTGTTTAAATAACTTACTGACCAGCTTTAACCCTTTAGAGCTCTATAGCCTTGTGTATTACAGTTTACAAACCTTCTGCAATCACGTCACTTTAATAGGCTCGGCTAAGAAAAGCAGAGCCGATTTGTCAATTGCTGCTGTAGAACCATTGTTTTGCAACAACAAGGTTGAAAAGGTCTTGAGACAGCTCACTGGTTTTACCCATCATGAGATGTTTCTTGTGTGGCACCTTGGCAATGAGACCTTTTTTATATGCCATCAGTTGAACCAGCTGATATTTTCAGTGGCAGGATTGCTTTCTGATGACTCATTAATGGTGTCCTGGCTTTTTGCACCTCCCTTTATGTGTTCAATACTTTTTTCCTGTGCCAATTCTAATTTTTACACATAATTTAATTTATGGACATCTATGGTTTGATTTCTTTGCCTTTGTGGATTGTAAAGGTCGTTACCGACATCTGGTGAGAATTTCATGTCAATAGCACCTTTAGAAATATATTTACTTAGAAAATTGGTGACATGTTCAATATTTATTTCACCCGCTGTATCCATAATTTTTTTTTTATTACAATGTAACCAAACGTTAAGTGGTTCTTTTCTTTGCCAGTTGATTTGTCTCCTATTCTGGCTTCTAAAATTCAGTTTATTGGAAATCACAAAAAAGCGAGGAGATGGGACGTTGGTTGCAGCCTGGCAGAAGAGTGAATGCATCCTTTAAAGTGAGATAATGGAACACAAGCCCCGGTCCATTCATTGTCGTGACCCCTTCAGAGTGAGCACCATCCACGTTGGACAGATCTGCAACGCATTGCTGAGCACTAACGGGATTAAAATCACAGATGCTGAGCGAGCTGGCACCTCGCCAATCTCATTTTATGGAGAAATGGACATTTCAGAAATTATTCTCCTATTGTACTACCCCTACTGCCACCGATGTGTAGACCGCGTAGACGAATGTAGATCGCCATGACAAAAAAATAAATAAATAAAATGGGGAATGTTCGAGTCCGAGGTGATTTTCTGCAGCTGACATACTCATCTACATTTTTCTCGCTAACAAGATTTTCCGATCTTAAACCTGGCTTGAATGAATAGCGATTGTTCCCTTCTGGTTAGGAAGGTGCTGCATTCGCTCATACCCCATTCACTGGCCTAGAATCAGCCAGGCCTCAGATGGCTGTTTCCATAGCAACTTGGTTCATTCAATACAGGCACATAATGAAGACAATGTGTTTTCCATTTAGATGAGTTTTAGAAGGGAGAAAACAAAAAAAAAAAAAAAAGAAAAAAAAATATGGTGACAGTCCTTAGCATGTGAAATGGTAAGGGAGACCATATATACACACATGTATATAGATCTATGTTTGTATATCATGGTCAAAGCACAAGCGAGTCAATATGGGACTTGACGTTCCTTCTCGACACTAGTACTGAGATCTTCAGATGACTAAGTCCTTTTTAATTTTTTGCCTAACTCCTCATCATTTTAGTCAACCCTCCAAAATTTGTGTTCCACTAGGTGATGTTCCTTCTCGACAATAGTACTGAGATCTTCAGATGACTATTTCCTTTTTTATTTTATGCCTAACTCATCATCATTTTAGTCCACCCTCCAAAATATTTGTTCCACTAGGTGATGTTCCTTCTCGACCCTAGTACTGAGATCTTCAGATGACTATTTACTTTTTGATTTTATGCCTAACTCCTCATCATTTTAGTCAACCCTCCAAAATTTGTGTTCTACTAGGTGATGTTCCTTCTCGACCCTAGTACTGAGATCTTCAGATGACTATGCCCTTTTTGATTTTATGTGCAACTCCTCATCATTTTAGCCAACCCTCCAAAATTTGTGTTCTACTAGGCGATGTTCCTTCTCGACCCTAGTACTGAGATCTTCAGATGACTATTTCCTTTTTGATTTTATGCCTAACTCAACATTTTAGTCAAACCTCCAAAATTTTTGTTCTACCATGTGACTCTAGATCCATCGATCACCAGAGACTTTTAACAGTCCTAGGCACGTGAGAAGATTAAGGAGACTATATATATTTCTATATTGTGGTCACATCAAAAGCAAGGCAAGCATGGGATGTTACGTTCCTTTTCGACACTAGG
The DNA here is from genome assembly GCA_025379985.1 of Phyllomedusa bahiana. Lineage (NCBI taxonomy): Eukaryota > Metazoa > Chordata > Amphibia > Anura > Hylidae > Phyllomedusa > Phyllomedusa bahiana. The sequence continues at coordinate 216,886 of JAODAL010001662.1, forward strand.
ACTGAGAGCTTTAGATAAGGACTTCAGTATTGCCCACCTTCTATGTCATTTTGGCCGACCCTACAAAATATTGGCACAACAGGTGATTTTGGATCCAGCAATTACCAGAGATTTGGACAGTCCTAAGAACGCGAGACCATTAGGGAGACTATATATGAAGTTCTATGTTTGTAAATCGTGGTCAAAGCAAAACAAGTATGGGATTTTATGTTCCTTCTCAACACTAGGACTGAGAGCTTCGGATAACGACTTTTTTGGTCACCTCCTATATCATTTTGGTTTACAAGGTGGTTTTGGACCAGGATACCAGAGTTTTGACAGTTTAAAATAGAAACGTTGGCTAGATGCAAAAAAAAAATATATATAAAATTCTTTGACCCATTACAACTTGGTTAATCACACCCACAGAGAAAAAAAAGGATCAAAATTTTGAAGATAATAAAAAGATAATAGATAATAGATAATAGTTGAAAATAGTAGAAAATTTGGTCAAAGAAAAAGCAAACAAGTTGGGATTTTATGTTCCTATTTTAAACATAAGACGGAGTCTTAGATGATCTTCTTTTTGCCAAATTCATTTTTTTTATACCCCCATGTGGTTCTGGTCCGCATCACCAGGTTTTTGGACCAATTACCAGATCCCGCAAAGTGAAAAACTGCATGTACAGTCACAGTTGGAGTATGTGTATTAGAAATGTTTTATTTCCAGTGATCAAATAATATATATTCCAATGGAAACCATTGAGGCTTATCCAACCCAAAAAAAAGTATTAGTTCTGGACAGTTCAGCAAATAGTGATGCCTCCAAAGTTTTCTGCCCGTGGCGCACAAGATGCACAAGCCATACAAGATTGGGAAGCATCAGAAAATGTACCCTCCTTTTTTAATCTGCAGTGCACATATCTGTGTATTTACACCAAAGAGAAAAGAGTCATTCAGCAGCCAACAGTGTCATGGCAACATAAAAGTTTATTTTTCTAACTCAAAGCTTTCTCCCAAAGGCAAATCATTTTAATTCCATTTATAGCCAACCTCATTTTTCTAAACCCCCCCTAGAATATCCCCTAAAAAAGGGTCACTCAATGCGGGGCTTAAAAAAGTTAGTACTGCTTTAAACCTCCAAGCCTGCACGGGGGTGGGAGCCCTTTTTTTTGGGATCCACCAATGCCCTTTCCAGGAGGTGGAAGCCTGAAAGTAGGACCCCGCAATAGCTCACTGGGGGGTGGACGCCTGAAGCTATGGATCCAGCAATAGCCTTCACTGGAGGTGGCGTCTAAAACATGGGTCAAAAAGCGCACTGGAGGTGGAGCCTGAAGCTAGGTTCACCAAAAGCCTGACTGGAGGGGGACGCCCGAAAACTATGGGTTCCCTTTATCTGCATGGAGGTGGAGCCTAAGCTATGGTCCTTTAATGCCTGCTTGGAGGTGGGAGCCTGGAAATGATCCTTTTTTGCCTACTTGGGGTGGGACCTGAACTTTTATCCCTCAATAGCCTCCTTGGGGGGGCCGGGCTATGGATCCATTAATAGCCATCTGGAGTTGGGGGCCCGGCATGATCCATTAATAGCCTACTCTGGAGGTGGGAGCCTGAAGCTAGGTCCATTAATAGCCCAATTTTGGGGGGGGCCTGAGTATGGATCCATTAATACCTACTCTGGAGGTGGGACCGGAGTTGGCCCCCATACCTGCTCTGGGGGGGGAGCCTGGAGCTAGGATCCCCAAAAAGCCGCCTGAAGGGGGGCCCGAAGCTATGGACTACCCCTGCCTGCACTGGGTTTGGGAGCCTGAAGCTATTGAAAAAAGTGCCAGGAGGGGGCCGAAGCTAGGGCAAACCCAAAACCTGCACTGGATTTTTGGGACCTGAAGAAAGGATCCCCAAAACCCCGCACAGGGAGGTGGGAGCCTGAAGCTATGGATCCACCAATAGCCTGCACTGGAGGTGGACGCCTGAAGCTATGGATCCAGCAATAGCCTGCACTGGAGGTGGACGCCTGAAGCTATGGATCAACCAATAGCCTGCACTGGAGGTGGGAGCCTGAAGCTATGGATCTACCAATAGCCTGCACAGGAGGTGGGAGCCTGAAGCTATGGATCAACTAATAGCCTGCAATGGAGGTGGGAGCCTGAAGCTATGGATAGCTTAGCTATAAGCTAAGTTAACAACATTTACATTTCATTTACTCAAAAAGTGACTCTAGAAACTGAACAAATCTGCGACTCTTGTGAAGCCATCATAGAGAAGAAGAACAATTGCCCTGTAAGTATTAATTAGGTATCAGCATATGCACCCAGAATGACTAATTACCCCCACACTGGAAAGGTTAGATAGTAGCGCTAGTAAATAATGAAGCCACTAACGATATTTGGTCAACGATTGCACCATTGCAAAATTCCGTTTTCACGTTGCCCGTGCGACTCAACGCTGCACTGTTCAATGAGCACTTGATAGGAAAAAGCCTCTGAGACTTGCAGATGCATTTATCAAACAAGCCATACTATCAATTTTTGAAGCATCATTGGTTTAATTGTCGAGAAGGCGCTCTAGGGAGCGGGGGAGAGCAGACTTTGCTTACACCTTTCTGCTGTGTGGAGAAGACAGAAACACCTCCTATAATTCCCTGACAGCTAATAAGATCAAAAATCAACACGCTGTCAGTCATCGCAAAAAAAGAGTGCCTAAATAGCTGAACCGAAGAGCGGCAATAAAAAGGGGCGCATGCACAGGGTGGAGACGTGCACTGCAAATGTTAGTGGACCAGACTCAAAAGCATTGGTGCAGGTTCAAATTCTCAGCAAGTGATCTTTGGTTGTAAAAGGTTTAGCTTATGCCATAAGATCATAACATTTTGTAAAGTAGTATAAAAAAGAAATAAACAACAACAAAAATAACTAAACTAAAAGAAAGATGATCAAAAATTAGGGTCTAGACAACAGACAACTTTGGGGTGATTTAATAAATATGCATAACTATACCAAGGGTCAATATAGAGATTTCTTCCATGATCTATTTATACCCAGGACTGGACCCAGAACAAGGGGGCGTCCGCTAAGTCTTGAGGAAAAAAAAGTTTCTACATAAATATAGAAGTGGATTCTTTACTGTAAGAGCAGTGAGACTGTGGAACTCTCTGCCAGAGGAACTTGTCATGGGGAACTCACTAAATGAGTTGAAATGGTGTCTGGATTCTGGAGAAGGGTCTGGATACATTTCTATATGTAGTAATAATAGAACACGTTACAGTGACCGGGATTCTGGAGAAGGGTCTGGATACATTTCTAGATGTAATAATATAACAAGTTATAGTGACCGGGATTCTGGAGAAGGGTCTGGATACATTTCTAGATGTAATAATAGAACAAGTTATAGTGACCAGGATTCTGGAGAAGGGTCTGGATACATTTCTAGATGTAATAATAGAACAAGTTATAGTGACCAGGATTCTGGAGAAGGGTCTGGATATATTTCTAGATGTAATAATATAACAAGTTATAGTGACCGGGATTCTGGAGAAGGGTCTGGATACATTTCTAGTTGTAATAATATAACAAGTTATAGTGACCGGGATTCTGGAGAAGGGTCTGGATACATTTCTAGATGTAACATAACAAGTTATAGTGACCGGGAATCTGCAGAAAGGTCTGGAGACATTTCTAGATGTAATTTAACAAGTTATAGTGACGAGGATTCTGGAGAAGGGTCTGAATACATCTCTATAGTGTAAGAAAATAACAAGTTATAGTGACCAGGATTCTGGAGAACGGTCTTGATACATTTCTAGATGTAATAATAAAACAAGTTATAGTGACCGGGATTCTGGGGAAGGGTCTGGATACATTTCTAGATGTAATAATACAACAAGTTCTAGTGACCAGGATTCTGGAGAAGGGTCTGGATGCATTTATAGATGTTATAATATAACAAGTTATAGTGACCAGGATTCTGGAGAAGGGTCTGGATACATATCTAGATGTAATAATATAACAAGTTATAGTGACCAGGATTCTGGAGAAGGGTCTGGATACATTTCTAGATGTAACAATATAACAAGTTACAAGTTATAGTGACCGGGATTCTGGAGAAGGGTCTGGATACATTTCTAGTGTGTAATAATATAACAAGTTATAGTGACCAGGATTCTGGAGAAGGGTCTGGATACATTTCTAGATGTAATAGTCGAACAAGTTATAGTGACCGGGATTCTGGAGAAGGGTCTGGAGACATTTCTTGATGTAATAATAGAAAA